>JARUPW010000560.1:0-17374 GCA_029817735.1 Melastoma sanguineum
AAGAACGTTTCGCTTGTTTTTTCTTTTCTCTTCAACATTGATCATATTGTTATATCAGCAGTGTGCCGAATGAGTCGCGTACCGGTTTGAAACCAGATCGTAACTTTCTCTCAGCGCGCGAACACAGGTCCTCAGACAATGAAACTATGCACCGAGGTCGTGATAAACTTCTCGAAGGAACTGTTTCGTGATGGGGTCAGGGGGGCCAAACATAGTTTCGGGGACCCTGCTTATAGTTTTGACCGATTCCGAATCTTGGGAGTGTCGACCCCATTTGCCATTCATCAAAGCGTGAGGTTAGATGCGGAAATGTGACTCACCGGAAATCTGACCTTGCGGATTCATCTCGATATGGAATCTCACCTACCATGGAGGCATCTGCAATGATGATTCAGCGTCGAAGGATTAGGCAGGCAGCATGTTCGGCGTCAATTCAAGTCACTCATCATTAAAATTTGGCCATCTTATCGTCTCCCTTTCACATTTCTCGGAGTCGAGGACCAAGGAAGTTGGTGATTCTCCTTCTTATAAAATCCCCTTTGAATATTCTTTTCCATTTCTTCTATTGCCGACGAGGAAAACTATTCTCAAAGGGACACTCATGCGTGTTAGCCTGCTAAGCTCGTATACTTTCAGCTGCTCGATTCCGGCTCTCCGTCTCGAGTAGTATTCACCGATCTATTATTAGTCCTGATAATACAAGCAAATACATATTTTTATGTGAACATGGTAAACGTCCGACTGTGTTAGAGTAGATGAATCGACTGGAGGCAAGCCATAAACTGGGGACCATCTCATATATTTTCTTCAATCATGCCAAAGACGAAGAAGAGAAAGTGGACAGGAAAACCACGCAGTTGACAGCAAAGATAATTGGTTGGTTTATTGTCATCGATTTCATACTTAACGCAAAACTAGATGTCGAGCTTCCCAACTAAGAAACGAGGAATAAAACTGGTGGATGAATCTCCGATCCAATCCTTCATCTAAAAAAAATTAAAATTTCCTCGTCCTAATTCTTTCGTTGAATCTCCCGATCTATAAAACCTATGCTTGTCCCCCCTGACAAACGATACCGCGGAACGAATCTCCCTACCCTTTAGGCTAATAAGATGTATCCTAGCACAGAACTTTGTGATCAATAATGATAATTAATGAGCAATAATGATGTTGCTTATCGAATCATTACTAGGGTTTTTGTTGGTAGGTCGCGAAGAAAGGCGGGCAAGCGAGTCGGGGGCGGGACAGATCACACGCAGGTCAATTATCTTTGTACCAGCTCGTCAAGTTTGTCACATTTTTTGACTCGTAGGTTTTTCAGCTTTCTTCTTCTAGTTTCTCTACGACATTCGACGGGGGAATGGTGTTTGCCCCTGTTTTCTTCTCGGGATGAGGACGAGCATGCAATAAGGGATCGCTCGAATTTTCGCGTTGTGCCGCGTTCATCTTACCGCTCTTGCATGGTCCATTCCACCTCCCGAACGCGAAAAACAAGGAGAAAGTGAATTTTGTAGCCACGTGAATGTTACCAAAAACGCATTGCTCGCTCGTTCTATAGGTTCTTTTTGCTGTCGAGGTAAAAAGGACCCGATTCGTATCGATCTTTCGAGCATCACGTGACAAACATTCATAAAGAAAGATTCTTTTCATATATTTAGGCACATAACAAATTCGATCACCAAAAATAAAAGTTCTATCGATCTCAACGCTAACCCAACTAGATAATCATTTTGATTATAGTATGAATTTCCATCATTGTCACCCCTGCCAAATTAGTTCCCACTCTTATAATTAGTGCCACGTTTGTCGACAGTAACACCGTACATTACTCTCCCGGCCGGACTATGTAGATCGCTACTTTTCTTCTCGTCACATTTTCTAACAAGCGGCCCCCGGCCGCGTCATCACACCCGATAATCAACTAACCCGCGACCTCATGTTTTCACTTGACGATGATTACTATCATTGACAATTCTACCCGACACAGCGGATGTAGGAAACGTGATTGTGTCGTTTTCCGTAGGGGATTTATGACAAGACCCTAGTTATTTTTCCTCCTTTGTCGGCTTCTGCTTAATCGTCCTTTCAGGTTAAAACTAATTACCCTCCCCAGATCGCGGATCCCGATCTTAATTCTTTAGATCTCGCGTGGTTCTTTTTTAGGGTACAAGTATGTCATGTGCACTTCTACTTGGCGACGTGACTGATGCGGGTCGACTTCCCAGTTCAGTTTTTGAGACGATTACTTTTTTTTTTTTTTTTATGGTTGGTGGAAAACGACGCCTTTTTGAACTAATCTCATCGTCGTCTTATCTGAATAGCAGGATCAAAATAGAGACGAGGCCTCTCCTTTGGATTTAGGGGAGGGGCTGAAACAATGTTATAGGCCAGCTCTTTAAGGTTGTCATGGAAGAAGCTCAACTGTTCCAGTTCCGAGAAAGGCCGATCCTTCGGTTTTTACGGCCTTACAAGCTTGATCCGTGGATTCTGGGCGAGGTCAGATTAACTGGAATTTGGCACTCGGTTACGGAAGACGGCTCCAGGAACAGATATCACGCCGCACACCGTGCGAGCTGCCTTGCTCCCCGACAGATGTCCCTACATTGTTCAAGTGGTGAGCATTAAAGCTAGCCGTTCTTGTTCATCCGCCAGATCATCCTTGTTGGATATAAAGGCCGCAAGAACTTCAGCCTGCTGCAGTTTTTCTCTTAAGCCCAACCCATGAAGCAAAAGAAGACAAAGTGGTTAGTCTGGGCACAGCGAAGAAATTGGTGGTGCGTGGGTGTTGGTGCGTTGGTGTCTGCAATCGAGTAACAATTCGATTGCAATTGAGAGAGTTGGTTGTGGGGAGAGGTGTATATATACAGGATGGCTGAAATTCTTTGTTGAATTAAGGAAATATCTTCTTCTGTTTCCTTCCATCTTCTTCCTCTTAGTTATTCCTTCTTCTTCTTCATCTCTGTTCTTGTTTTCTGGGTTGATTTCTAAACTCCTTTATGGTATCAAGAGCCCTCGTCTGACTGACCCTGATCCTAAGGATGGCCACCACTCCTCTTTCTGCTGTTGCAAGCCAAGGTACTGGGGTTATTATGCCCAATCATCTACCCTCACCAATCCAGACTTCGTCTGGTTTCTTTTCATCAATGATTAAGCTGGATGAAGGAAATTATAGTCTATGGAAAGGGCAAATACTTACCGCCATGATAGGAGGAGGTTATGAAGATTTTCTTTATGGTACGTCGCAACCCCCATCTCAGTTCTTGGATGTTGATCAGAGAGTGCTGAACCCAGATTTCAAGTCATGGCAAAGGATAGACAAATCGGTGATGAGTTTTATTTTCTCTTCTTTAACCTCTGAGATACTGAGTCAAGTGGTGTGTTGTGATTCTGCTTATGCTGTATGGGAAAGTTTAAAACAGAGGTTCGAATCCAACTCCACAGCCAGGGTTATAAACTTGAGAATGCAAATGCAACAAGTGAAGAAAGAAGGCAAACCTATGCAGACATATCTTAATACTGTGAAGATGTATAAGGACCAACTTGCTGCTATTGGAGAGATAGTCTCGTATAGGGACTATATTTGGTGTCTTCTTGAAGGTTTACCAGGGGAATATGATCCTGTGGTAACAGTAATTTATAGCAGAGTTGATGAGCCATCTTTGGACGAGATTCACAATCTGTTACTAAACTTTGATATGAGACTTGAAAAACGACAGATCTCAGATATTGCTCTTCCGCAAGTGAATCTTTCTGCAATGTCTATTAATGAAGGTGGTAGTGGAATGCAACCTAAAGGACCAGTTGTTACTAGGCTAACTCATTTCTCTCGGTTCCCGTCTTCTCCAGGCTCTTATGCACCTGATCAGGTTGGATCTGCATTTAAGAAGAAGAATACTTATCCTGATCAGAGAAATATGTCTCATCAATCTGGACTTCTGGGTAGGCCTCCATCTCGTCCATTCAACAATAGGCCTTTTGGTCCTCCTACATCCTTTTATCAACCCAGGTGGTCCAATAATGCTTTTCCAAGAGCACGGCCTAGGTGTCAAATATGCTATAAAGTTGGCCATACAGCTCAGAACTGTTACCATCTCATGGCACCGACTTATCCTCCTCAAACCCACTTTACTTATGCATACAGATCTCCTCCTGGGTCTCAAGAGCAGCAGGGTTTTTCTTCTACTCAAAATTTCCAGCAGGGATACTCTTCTACCCAGAATTTCCAGTCACCAACTGCTCCTCACAATCTGACTGATCAATTTTCTCCTGATTCGTGGTTGATGGATTCAGGAGCAACCCATCATGTTACCCCTGTCCTTGGTGATCTGAAGGAGACATCCCCTTATCAGGGTGAGTCACAGGTTATGGTAGGAAATGGGGAACATCTTCAAATTACACATACTGGTCATAAACATGTGTATCCTGCCATTCCCGGTTCTGTCTCATCTCCTTTGTCTCTTGCTCATGTTTTACATGCCCCAGCTCTTACTCAACGTTTGATAAGTGTGTCTAAGTTGTGCCGTGATAATGATGTTTCTGTGAAGTTTCACTCTACTGGCTTTTGTGTTAAGGACAACAAGACCAAGCAGATAATGCTCAGAGGTCAGGCACAACAGGGGCTATACAGGCTTTCCCTGCTTCAGCAAGCACATAGAGATCCTCCGCGCACTTCAACACCCACGGAAAACACCAGATCTACTCCACTCCACACACGGGGACATCTAAAGTCTCCACTCCACTCCACTTCAACACCTCCATCTGTGTATACCATGGCCTCTACTACCCCAGCTACCTACTCAAGATGGCACTGCAGATTAGGGCATCCTAGTTATGATGTTTTAAATACTGTGGTACCAACTTGTAGTCTTACTGGTTCTAAACCTCAAGAACTATGTTCCACTTGCCTTTTGAGTAAACAACACAGGCAACCGTTTTCTCTTTCTGAATCACATGCCTCTGAGCCATTTCAATTACTTCACACTGATTTGTGGGGACCTGCCCCTGTTCAATCTACCACAGGGGTGAAGTATTTTATGCTGATTATTGATGATGCTACTAGGTATACTTGGGTATATTTCTTGAGGACAAAATGTCAGGCTATTCAGGCGTTTACCCAATTCCACAGGCTGGTTCAGAATCATTTTTCCAGCTCCATTAAATCAGTTAGGTCTGATTGGGGTGGAGAATTTCGAACCTTGCATAAATACCTACTACAGCATGGTATTCAACATCAGGTTTCTTGTCCCTATTCTCCACAGCAGAATGGCCGAGCTGAACGTAAAAACAGACATATTGTTGAGGTTGGCTTGACATTACTTCAGCATTCGGGGGTTCCTTTCTCATTTTGGCCATATGCTTTTCATACTGCAATAAACCTGATTAATATGCTGCCTTCAAGAGTTATTCAGTTTAAGTCTCCATTCGAATGTCTCTTTGGAGAAAAACCTGATTACCCTTCTTTACGGATATTTGGTTGCCAATGTTATCCCTGTCTGAGATCTTATAATACTCATAAACTCATGCCTCGTGCAGCTGCTTGTGTTTTTCTTGGCAAGAGTGCCTTTCATAAAGGTTTTATATGTTATGATCCTATTACTACTAAGACATACATCTCTCGTGATGTGACTTTTGATGAATCGGTCTTTCCATTCAAGCTGAATTCTCTTCTGCAGTCATCAGATGTGCACAAGTCAGGGCCATCTTTTGTGTTGAATCCTCTCTTACCAGAGGCAATTTCCTTAGCTAGTCTGAGAGAAGAATCTCTGTCTTGTTCTCCTGAGAGTTCACGTTATGATCCTTGTGAGAATGCATCTCACAGATCAGTCACTGCTCAGGAGGCATCTGATGGTACTACAGTAGCTCCAGCCACCTCTAGCAACCCTGTTCCATTGGAGATTCCTTCTCAACAACTGCTGCCTGATTCGTCTAATATTCACCCTATGCTGACCAGAGCCAAGGCAGGGATTTTTAAGCCAAAGGCTCTGACTGCTGTTGGTTCATCTCTATTGCCAACAGAACCCACTAATGTGACAGAGGCATTAGCTACTCCTATTTGGCAGAAGGCGATGGAAAATGAGTTGACAGCCTTGGATAAGAATGGCACGTGGACTTTGGTTCCTGTTACTGATGATATGAAGGTAATTGGGTGTAAATGGGTTTTCAAGGTTAAACTAAAGGCTGATGGCACACTAGAGAGATGCAAAGCCCGTTTGGTTGCAAAAGGTTTCCTTCAGACAGCAGGGTTGGACTACAAGGAAACTTTTAGTCCAGTGGTCAAACACCAAACCATTAGAGTGATTCTTTGTTTGGCTGTACAGTTTGGCTGGGCACTCACCCAATTAGACGTTCATAATGCCTTCCTCAATGGTGACTTGCAAGAAACTGTATTTATGCATCAGCCTCCTGGATGGTTGGATTCCCAGCATCCTACTCATGTTTGCAAACTTCAGAAGGCACTTTATGGCCTGAAACAGAGCCCCCGTGCCTGGTACATGAAGCTAAGTAGTTGTCTGGTTGGTTGGGGCTTCACTAATTCAACTTCTGATGCTTCTTTATTTTATAAGCATTCAAGAGGTGGTATAGTTATTATTCTTGTCTATGTAGATGACATTATTGTCACAGGGTCTGACTCTACAGCAATTACTTCTCTACTCCCTCAGCTGCATGAGATGTTTTCCCTTAAAATTCTTGGGAATCTTTCTTACTTCCTGGGTTTTCAGGTCTTAAGAGAAGGTAATGTGCTGCACTTAAGTCAAGAAAAATATATCAATGATCTCTTACTCAAGGCAGGGATGGTTGATTGTAAACCGGTAGCCTCTCCTATGTCATCTACTGGACCATTATCTAGATATGAAGGAACTGCCCTAGGGGATCCATCAGTTTACAGAAGCTTGGTTGGCGCATTGCAGTATTGTACGAATACCAGACCAGACATTAGCTTTGCGGTTAACAAAGCTTGTCAATTTCTTCACCAACCAACTGATGTTCACTTCCAGGCTGTGAAGAGGATATTACGATACTTAAAGGGTACAAGCACTCATGGCCTAACTATTACAGCGGGAGATTTTTCCCATATTAGTTGTTTTACGGATGCTGACTGGGCAAGCTGTCCTGATGACCGCAAGAGCACAGGAGCTTACTGCACTTTTCTAGGCACTAACCTAGTGTCTTGGTCATCTCAAAAACAAAGAGTGGTATCTCGGTCAAGTACTGAAGCTGAGTATCGCGCATTAGCAAATGGGGCAGCTGAGGTTATCTGGCTTCAAAAATTGCTAATTGAATTGCAGTTCAATCCGTCTTTACCTCCTGTGCTATACTGTGACAATCTTAGCACCATTCAGCTAAGTGCAAATCCTATTTTGCATGCTAGAACGAAACATATTGAAGTTGACTTTCATTTTATTCGAGAGAAGGTTACTGCAGGCATGCTGGTTCTTCAATATGTTGCATCAGCAAATCAGTTAGCTGATCCTTTGACCAAGGTGCTTCCAGTTCATAAATTTGTAACTATGCGTAGCCTATTAACTGTATTACGAAGACCGGCTCATGATGGAAAGTCGGAACTGGTTGGAGGTGCGAGGATACATTTGCTGGGGAGTGTTGGACAGATTGATGAAATAGAAAGTGAAGAAGAGCAGTATGATGATGACGAATGCGATGAAGAAATGAAGTCAGGAAAGGATGAAGAATCGGGGGGAGGAAGAAGAAGTGCAGAAAGAGAAGAAATTGGAAGAGAAGAGGAAGAATTGGAAAGTGGCTAACTGGGCTTAGTTCACCGGGGAATGTTGGAATATAAAGGCCCAAGAACTTCAGCCTGCTGCAGTTTTTCTCTTAAGCCCAACCCATGAAGCAAAAGAAGACAAAAGTGGTTAGTCTGGNCTTCTTCTGTTTCCTTCCATCTTCTTCCTCTTAGTTATTCCTTCTTCTTCTTCATCTCTGTTCTTGTTTTCTGGGTTGATTTCTAAACTCCTTTATGGTATCAAGAGCCCTCGTCTGACTGACCCTGATCCTAAGGATGGCCACCACTCCTCTTTCTGCTGTTGCAAGCCAAGGTACTGGGGTTATTATGCCCAATCATCTACCCTCACCAATCCAGACTTCGTCTGGTTTCTTTTCATCAATGATTAAGCTGGATGAAGGAAATTATAGTCTATGGAAAGGGCAAATACTTACCGCCATGATAGGAGGAGGTTATGAAGATTTTCTTTATGGTACGTCGCAACCCCCATCTCAGTTCTTGGATGTTGATCAGAGAGTGCTGAACCCAGATTTCAAGTCATGGCAAAGGATAGACAAATCGGTGATGAGTTTTATTTTCTCTTCTTTAACCTCTGAGATACTGAGTCAAGTGGTGTGTTGTGATTCTGCTTATGCTGTATGGGAAAGTTTAAAACAGAGGTTCGAATCCAACTCCACAGCCAGGGTTATAAACTTGAGAATGCAAATGCAACAAGTGAAGAAAGAAGGCAAACCTATGCAGACATATCTTAATACTGTGAAGATGTATAAGGACCAACTTGCTGCTATTGGAGAGATAGTCTCGTATAGGGACTATATTTGGTGTCTTCTTGAAGGTTTACCAGGGGAATATGATCCTGTGGTAACAGTAATTTATAGCAGAGTTGATGAGCCATCTTTGGACGAGATTCACAATCTGTTACTAAACTTTGATATGAGACTTGAAAAACGACAGATCTCAGATATTGCTCTTCCGCAAGTGAATCTTTCTGCAATGTCTATTAATGAAGGTGGTAGTGGAATGCAACCTAAAGGACCAGTTGTTACTAGGCTAACTCATTTCTCTCGGTTCCCGTCTTCTCCAGGCTCTTATGCACCTGATCAGGTTGGATCTGCATTTAAGAAGAAGAATACTTATCCTGATCAGAGAAATATGTCTCATCAATCTGGACTTCTGGGTAGGCCTCCATCTCGTCCATTCAACAATAGGCCTTTTGGTCCTCCTACATCCTTTTATCAACCCAGGTGGTCCAATAATGCTTTTCCAAGAGCACGGCCTAGGTGTCAAATATGCTATAAAGTTGGCCATACAGCTCAGAACTGTTACCATCTCATGGCACCGACTTATCCTCCTCAAACCCACTTTACTTATGCATACAGATCTCCTCCTGGGTCTCAAGAGCAGCAGGGTTTTTCTTCTACTCAAAATTTCCAGCAGGGATACTCTTCTACCCAGAATTTCCAGTCACCAACTGCTCCTCACAATCTGACTGATCAATTTTCTCCTGATTCGTGGTTGATGGATTCAGGAGCAACCCATCATGTTACCCCTGTCCTTGGTGATCTGAAGGAGACATCCCCTTATCAGGGTGAGTCACAGGTTATGGTAGGAAATGGGGAACATCTTCAAATTACACATACTGGTCATAAACATGTGTATCCTGCCATTCCCGGTTCTGTCTCATCTCCTTTGTCTCTTGCTCATGTTTTACATGCCCCAGCTCTTACTCAACGTTTGATAAGTGTGTCTAAGTTGTGCCGTGATAATGATGTTTCTGTGAAGTTTCACTCTACTGGCTTTTGTGTTAAGGACAACAAGACCAAGCAGATAATGCTCAGAGGTCAGGCACAACAGGGGCTATACAGGCTTTCCCTGCTTCAGCAAGCACATAGAGATCCTCCGCGCACTTCAACACCCACGGAAAACACCAGATCTACTCCACTCCACACACGGGGACATCTAAAGTCTCCACTCCACTCCACTTCAACACCTCCATCTGTGTATACCATGGCCTCTACTACCCCAGCTACCTACTCAAGATGGCACTGCAGATTAGGGCATCCTAGTTATGATGTTTTAAATACTGTGGTACCAACTTGTAGTCTTACTGGTTCTAAACCTCAAGAACTATGTTCCACTTGCCTTTTGAGTAAACAACACAGGCAACCGTTTTCTCTTTCTGAATCACATGCCTCTGAGCCATTTCAATTACTTCACACTGATTTGTGGGGACCTGCCCCTGTTCAATCTACCACAGGGGTGAAGTATTTTATGCTGATTATTGATGATGCTACTAGGTATACTTGGGTATATTTCTTGAGGACAAAATGTCAGGCTATTCAGGCGTTTACCCAATTCCACAGGCTGGTTCAGAATCATTTTTCCAGCTCCATTAAATCAGTTAGGTCTGATTGGGGTGGAGAATTTCGAACCTTGCATAAATACCTACTACAGCATGGTATTCAACATCAGGTTTCTTGTCCCTATTCTCCACAGCAGAATGGCCGAGCTGAACGTAAAAACAGACATATTGTTGAGGTTGGCTTGACATTACTTCAGCATTCGGGGGTTCCTTTCTCATTTTGGCCATATGCTTTTCATACTGCAATAAACCTGATTAATATGCTGCCTTCAAGAGTTATTCAGTTTAAGTCTCCATTCGAATGTCTCTTTGGAGAAAAACCTGATTACCCTTCTTTACGGATATTTGGTTGCCAATGTTATCCCTGTCTGAGATCTTATAATACTCATAAACTCATGCCTCGTGCAGCTGCTTGTGTTTTTCTTGGCAAGAGTGCCTTTCATAAAGGTTTTATATGTTATGATCCTATTACTACTAAGACATACATCTCTCGTGATGTGACTTTTGATGAATCGGTCTTTCCATTCAAGCTGAATTCTCTTCTGCAGTCATCAGATGTGCACAAGTCAGGGCCATCTTTTGTGTTGAATCCTCTCTTACCAGAGGCAATTTCCTTAGCTAGTCTGAGAGAAGAATCTCTGTCTTGTTCTCCTGAGAGTTCACGTTATGATCCTTGTGAGAATGCATCTCACAGATCAGTCACTGCTCAGGAGGCATCTGATGGTACTACAGTAGCTCCAGCCACCTCTAGCAACCCTGTTCCATTGGAGATTCCTTCTCAACAACTGCTGCCTGATTCGTCTAATATTCACCCTATGCTGACCAGAGCCAAGGCAGGGATTTTTAAGCCAAAGGCTCTTACTGCTGTTGGTTCATCTCTATTGCCAACAGAACCCACTAATGTGACAGAGGCATTAGCTACTCCTATTTGGCAGAAGGCGATGGAAAATGAGTTGACAGCCTTGGATAAGAATGGCACGTGGACTTTGGTTCCTGTTACTGATGATATGAAGGTAATTGGGTGTAAATGGGTTTTCAAGGTTAAACTAAAGGCTGATGGCACACTAGAGAGATGCAAAGCCCGTTTGGTTGCAAAAGGTTTCCTTCAGACAGCAGGGTTGGACTACAAGGAAACTTTTAGTCCAGTGGTCAAACACCAAACCATTAGAGTGATTCTTTGTTTGGCTGTACAGTTTGGCTGGGCACTCACCCAATTAGACGTTCATAATGCCTTCCTCAATGGTGACTTGCAAGAAACTGTATTTATGCATCAGCCTCCTGGATGGTTGGATTCCCAGCATCCTACTCATGTTTGCAAACTTCAGAAGGCACTTTATGGCCTGAAACAGAGCCCCCGTGCCTGGTACATGAAGCTAAGTAGTTGTCTGGTTGGTTGGGGCTTCACTAATTCAACTTCTGATGCTTCTTTATTTTATAAGCATTCAAGAGGTGGTATAGTTATTATTCTTGTCTATGTAGATGACATTATTGTCACAGGGTCTGACTCTACAGCAATTACTTCTCTACTCCCTCAGCTGCATGAGATGTTTTCCCTTAAAATTCTTGGGAATCTTTCTTACTTCCTGGGTTTTCAGGTCTTAAGAGAAGGTAATGTGCTGCACTTAAGTCAAGAAAAATATATCAATGATCTCTTACTCAAGGCAGGGATGGTTGATTGTAAACCGGTAGCCTCTCCTATGTCATCTACTGGACCATTATCTAGATATGAAGGAACTGCCCTAGGGGATCCATCAGTTTACAGAAGCTTGGTTGGCGCATTGCAGTATTGTACGAATACCAGACCAGACATTAGCTTTGCGGTTAACAAAGCTTGTCAATTTCTTCACCAACCAACTGATGTTCACTTCCAGGCTGTGAAGAGGATATTACGATACTTAAAGGGTACAAGCACTCATGGCCTAACTATTACAGCGGGAGATTTTTCCCATATTAGTTGTTTTACGGATGCTGACTGGGCAAGCTGTCCTGATGACCGCAAGAGCACAGGAGCTTACTGCACTTTTCTAGGCACTAACCTAGTGTCTTGGTCATCTCAAAAACAAAGAGTGGTATCTCGGTCAAGTACTGAAGCTGAGTATCGCGCATTAGCAAATGGGGCAGCTGAGGTTATCTGGCTTCAAAAATTGCTAATTGAATTGCAGTTCAATCCGTCTTTACCTCCTGTGCTATACTGTGACAATCTTAGCACCATTCAGCTAAGTGCAAATCCTATTTTGCATGCTAGAACGAAACATATTGAAGTTGACTTTCATTTTATTCGAGAGAAGGTTACTGCAGGCATGCTGGTTCTTCAATATGTTGCATCAGCAAATCAGTTAGCTGATCCTTTGACCAAGGTGCTTCCAGTTCATAAATTTGTAACTATGCGTAGCCTATTAACTGTATTACGAAGACCGGCTCATGATGGAAAGTCGGAACTGGTTGGAGGTGCGAGGATACATTTGCTGGGGAGTGTTGGACAGATTGATGAAATAGAAAGTGAAGAAGAGCAGTATGATGATGACGAATGCGATGAAGAAATGAAGTCAGGAAAGGATGAAGAATCGGGGGGAGGAAGAAGAAGTGCAGAAAGAGAAGAAATTGGAAGAGAAGAGGAAGAATTGGAAAGTGGCTAACTGGGCTTAGTTCACCGGGGAATGTTGGAATATAAAGGCCCAAGAACTTCAGCCTGCTGCAGTTTTTCTCTTAAGCCCAACCCATGAAGCAAAAGAAGACAAAAGTGGTTAGTCTGGGGCACGCGAAGCAAATGATGCGTGCGTGGATTGGTGTTGGTGCCATGTTGGTGTCTTGCAATCGCAGTAACAATTCGATTGCATTGAGGAGTTTGGTTTGTGGGGAGAGTGTTATATATGACAGGATGGCTGAATTCTTTTGTTTGAATTTAGGAAATATTCTTCTTATCTGTTTCCTTCACATCTTCTTTCTTCTGTAGTATATTCACTTCTTCATTCTGTTCATCTCTGTTCTTGTTTTCTGGGTTTGATTTCTAAATCCTTTAGATACTGCGACATGAAAGAAAAGCAGTACCCGTTGTTACCCAATAACATAAGAAAGAAGAGAACAACACGTCATATACCTCACAAATCGGAGGTGCAAGACAGCTTACCAAACTAAATCAATCAAAATTTTGGTGAAGTTGAGTTCCTTAGAAAGAGAGAAGGTAGGGACAGATGGGAAGGAAAACTTGGGGCAAAAAAATTAATTTATTTACCCAGGGGACCAGACCCGACTGTTCGATTGGATTCCATTACAGAGTGCAACTGTCGTAAAGGAAAAAGGAACAAAAGAGAGTGACGTTGACTAAGCAAAACTTGTATGAATATGTTTTGTGGCTTTTAATAACCTCCATTTGAATGGATGAAGGCGTTTTGCGGTCTTTCAATTGGGGGGAATGGAAATGGATATAGAGCATGAGATGAAATTGGGAGAATATCGAGGAAATACCTGTCCCATCCGAAATATTCCCACGCAAAGAAAGTTGCTAGGTGATGTGGAAGGGGCCAATTCTTCGTCTAGAACAGATGCGAGATGGCACGTTTGCTGCAGCACTGGCGCCTCGTCCAGCGCATATCACCCCGGCGTCTTCTTGCTGTTGTTCCTCGACTCAAGAAGAAGTGACATCCTTTTCCAACACCAATCACACGAGTGATTCGATCCCAAGGTGGTAGTTAGTTAACTCGATCATTATCATCTCATCTCATCCCGGAGGGTGTTGTTAATTGTCACCGTGCCATTTCAGTTACCATCGAGCTTGGTGATTGGGCAGCCGGACATACCTGGCATTTTGGTGTCCGAGGTCAGCGACTGATGAACCCAAGTCCACCGAGCAAACCCAAATCGAGCTTCTTCTCGTGCAAGGCGATTCGCGCAAGAGGACGTCGCCCGACAATGTTGACGGTTTCCTCGGGGAAGAGGTTTTAGCGCGGTGGCTTTCACGTTGGCCTGGGAAAAGGAGTAGTTAGTGAATGGTAGTTACACAGAGCGAGGAGGAGGAGGAGGAGGCAGGAGGGAGGAGGAAGATGCCATTGTTTGTAAGAATTTGGACAAAGAAGAAAGGGGGACTGGCGTTCTGTTATATAACGCGTGGGTGTAATTTATCTGTGAGAGCGACGCAAAAGGACTTTAGCAGTGGGAGGGAGATTTGATTGAAGCCACTGTATGTTTAGCACCCACTATTCACGGGGTAAGGTGCGTCGAGATACGGACAGAGAGTTGTTGGCGGGCGGCTAAGTTCCTCACCAGAGGGCCTGTGAGATGGGTGAGTAATGTGACCCGAACGTTTGACTACCTCTCTGGCATGCGTATTTGAATGTGTGCGTGTTTTTTCTTCTTCTTTGCCACGTGAACAAAAAAAAAAACAGTTTATTACAAAACACCAAGGATCGTGATGCCCTCCCTGTCTCCGAATGACTCAAGTATTAACGTTAAGCAAGTGTGCCCTTCGTCATCCATACTGGTGAGCATCTCCAGTGAAGCCTGGGGCTGGTCCATTGAACCATGTTGTCCAGCATCATACACCTGTGCAAGCAAACGAATTTTTTTGACTTGCATCATATTGTTATAACCTTCGCGAGGAGGAGATCATGTATGTTGTATATTTTGATGTATATATACATCATTAACTTTAAGAAGGACAGTGGCCCATGATTTCTTTAAAAACTCAGCATCTTGCCAATCCACTGTGATAGAGCCGTAGCCGACGATTTGTAACTCCTCCCCTCACCGACCAAAATCCAATTCGTGCACCCACCTCGAGTTCCCTGTTTCGGTTTTTTCCCGGTAAGACCGATGAGTCGATTTTGAGAGTTAAACGACCGGTCGAAGCAACGACCTTACCGAGCCAGTTGCCAGATGAGGTCATACTCACCAGCGACTATATAGGACGTTGATGCGCCCTCCAAGAGGGCCGGACGAATCCCTACGATCGAGTTTTGCATTCATGTCGTTTGTCATGGCGCGAGCTCACCGCTGTTGCTGCAGGAAACGAAATACATCCTGGACTCCTTAAGGGCTTCCTAACGCTTTCGAGTGAGGCAGGGCTCGGAGTTCGAAGTCATATTAGCACAAGGAGCCCACGCACTTCTTCCTGATTCGATTAGATACTGCCATACAAAGAATGTGGGGGTTCATATGTGGGCCGTCGTTGCATGATCAGAGCAAGTTTCTACCATCGTGTCTCTTACGTTTGATGCCATTTTCAGGCTTCGATTTCACTGAAGACTTTTTCGATGCTTTGGTACGCCCCACAAGATCCCGACCTTCTAATCTGCATCTCAAAATATTAGTCAAACTTCGATAATACCATCAGTAACTATACGGCTAGTACGCGGAATGAAAGTAAATGACACAACGGCAGAGATCTTAACTGCAAAGGTCTAACGGGTTCCGCACAATCTGGAACCAAATTCACATTGATATCATCGCGAGATCGATTCGTCCAATTCAAGTCCTATCCAATGATATTCAGGATATGCCACGTACTGGACTCCAGAGTTAGTCAGGCCCCAATTGCAAATCACCTGTACAATGTCTAACCATCAATAAAAGATCTCGTACAGGAATTGCATTCTTCTATATCTTTTGTACTTTCAGATTGTTAATGTGGATCCCTTTCCCTTCTCCGCGTGCCCCTTTATTGAACCACGAGACCGCAGAGAGCGGGAATGTATGTGTCCGGGTACGATTTCCCGGTATGGGGGAAGAAGTCGTTCGTAGCATAGGTCGGGTATTGCTTGAAGGATCCCCTGAGTTACGGAATTACATTATACTCTTTTTACCCCCGAGATTTCAATTCGAACAACATGTGAGTCGGGATGAAAAAGGAAAGGAGAAAGAGGATCTTTACCTGTTAAAATCGTACAGATCGTTGCTACCGGTTCTACGTCGTGGCGAAAGGTCACTGCGTCGGCTCGAGTAGCTGATCCAGTGTGCCAGGTCGGTTGGTCAAACGAATATTATGTTCGACACCTGAAAGCCAGAGGGAACCATCAACTTAATCAAGATTTACTCGAAAAACAACAACGTTGTAGTTAAGAACGTATCTCTATCAAATGTCTTGAACCTCTATCCCAGCCATAATCATTCCACACGAGAGTCGAGTAGCGCGATTTTAAAGGGTCTTCTCGTAGGAACAGGCCAGTTCGCTGCCACACCCCGGACCACCGTTAGCCATATCAATACAGGGCTTGCTGCTGTCCTACGATTCGAAGAATAAGTAGAATCCTGCAAAATTATCAACGAAAAAGCTGATTGGTGCAATGCAACTTTTTCTCTCGAACAGAATAAAATTTGGGGAGCCCCTGGACCTGGCGGCTTGGTGTTGGGATGCTTAGGTAGTAACCTGCATGGTGACGAGGATCCGTCGATGGAGGACACCCGACGTCGCCGGACACCGTCAACTTTAAATCCGCTTCTCGATGATGACCCGACTGGGACGCAAGATACAGAAGCCAGAGGTGTGACGGTTCAATTGGGAACAGGTTGAGGGCTCTGATGAGGCCTCTCGGCATGGCCCTGCGGAGAGAACGGGGGAGTCAGGGGTCTTGAGATGATGAGGGCCCAGATTTATGGCGGCGAGGAATGGGGACGCGCCGAGGAGTAGAGAAAGAGAAAGCAAGGAGGAAAGGGATTGAAGGATGATGACGCCATGGTTTGATGGATTGATATTTTTTGCATGATACACACACATGTATACATATTATAGTGACATGGTCTCATCTACTCATAGTCTAAATCTGGGAACAGATAATTTGTTGTCCACATACAGAAATTATATAATTAATGGATCGAATCTAGAGTTAACATAGAGGAATAGTATTTACTTGGGGGGGGGGGGTGTTTTGGTGTTGGTTGTCAATGCATTTGTCAACAATTTTAACCAGCGCCTTGAAATTGATAAATTACGATAAATGAAAGGTAAAAATTAAGAATGAATTAGAATTAAGTAAAGATTTATGATTAGCAGTTATCCCCCCAACAAAGCCAAATTTTTATATTTACACATTGGTGGATTATTTTCCCTTTCTTTACTTTCTCTCTTTTTTTTGTTCCCTTTTTTTTTAATTTTTTGGGTAAGTTACAGGAAGAGGAGCGGCTGGTTCACCATTTCAGGATTGGATTTTAATCGATTATACCGTTGTTAAGGAAACAAAAATATTAACAAAAAGGAAGAGTCGCACTGCGGTGGACAGACATGAAAGGACCAAAGCTAGCACATTTATGTTGTCATACCTCAAATTTGGCCCGTTACACTT
>JARUPW010000057.1:0-22593 GCA_029817735.1 Melastoma sanguineum
TCCCACACATACTGCAACTCGCTAACAACAGAAGTCGACATGTGTTTTTCCCGAAAGAATTCCCGCTCAATTCATTTTTCGCTTTGGATTCGTTGTGAATATTATAGATAATTGTTCTTCCCTTGAATCGGCTAAGGAAAGCATTTCCAATGATAAGAACATCCCAAGGAATCTTTTTATGGTATAACATAAAATTAAAATCAAAAGAATCGAAAAGGTACCGTGGAAGAAAAGAAATGACAATAAAATGAAAATTGTTTGTTTTTTTCCTATACCCATGCAACTAAAAAAATATTATATATTTATTTATATTAAAAGCATCATTATCGTCATCCAACAAAAAAGATCAAATCCATTCTTCGAAGGGTATAAAATTATTTAAAAATTAGAGGCCTAAGGATATCAAATATTATTAAACTTATGTTACTTACACTTAAAGTTTAGCATAAAATATTCAATAACTTTTGATAGCATTAATTTTTACCAAATTTTCTTTATAAAATATATATTATTGATTAATTATTATTATTATTTAAATAATAAGTCAGTCGGGATACAACTGTTCACACAACAAAAAGCACGAAAGAAAATTTACGGCTGTTGAATTAAATAAAATTATTGTTATTTATATTATATGTTTTCTGACTATATAATAGGATATTATTGCTTTATAATAAAAATGGCGCGTTTGCGGAGATAACAGTAAGACTGTCAAACAATTCATTAGTATTGCTCTTTCATTTTCTTTTTGTTTTTTTGACAAATTTACTTGATATTCTTAAATGAAACGCTTAAAATTAAAATAGAATATCGTTTTCAATAGACATTAGTTTTACGGAAATGAAAATCTTTACACAATAGAAAATTATTCAAATATAAACAACTATTCATTTTTAATATGGAGAGAATTCAATGGGGTTCGACCTTAAAGACACTCATAAAACTTCTCATAATTTAGTACAGATGTTTTTCATATAATCAAAATTTTTTAGTTTTTTTTGTACTACAAACATTTCAATAGGCTTTAACAAAATTTCATAAAGTATGAATTTATTTATTGTATGTTATACAAATATTCCAATGGCGTCTTATAAAATTAATTCTCAATCGTATTAAAATGTATCAAGAAAACTATTTGCAGCTCAAGACTTCATTATTGGCATTATCAATATTATTCAGCAGATGTGTTTTTTTAGTAATATCTATTCACCATTTAAAATTTAATTTGTGTAAAATATTTAAAATAATATGTATTGTTCAACGTTGTGTGCTATCTTGAATAATTTTTCACTCGCGAGGATCTTCCATTTTCACGATTTTGCGATTGCTTCTTGATTTGTTGTCTACATATAATTGTAATAATTATTGGACGGAGACAATCGAAATTGCGGCATCTCAATATCATTGGGTTCATGAATTATAAATCTGAACAAAGAAAGAATATAAATACAATTTTTGAATAAAATCATCTGATGCTCAATATATGCTTTCCTTTCAACTATGTTACGTTCAACAAGGGTTTCTAACAAATGCTATCGGCTAACGTAATCGTAGAAGTATTCGGATAGGTGTCCTGTTGTGCAAATGATTGGACTTAATAATCCGTACTGAACGGATAATCTTCATATCGTAGAGAGACAAATCTTGGAGCTTTATTTGAGGCAAACCAACGCTAGTCGTGCAAATAAGAATTATGCCTCCTCCACCAAGCTGAAAGGAAAAAATGGCTTGGCCTGTATTTGGTACAGGATGTTGGCCAATGTATGTACATAAATTTTGCCAGTAAGTTCCTTGTCGTGATAATGAAACCCACAGCAAATAAACGTTTTAGTATAGTTAGACTATATATTGGCCCAGTCCTTCCGAGGACACCCACTGTGTGTAAGGTGGGTGGTGGTGTTTGGAACTTGTCAAAATCGGGTTGACCCCACCATGTACACTCCACTTGGATACGGTTGGTCCTCCTTGGGTGAGGCTAATAAAGGGGAGCGCCCACGCCGCTGGCTTTTGGCCTCAACTGAATTGATCGCAGGGGAGCATGCTCGAGTCGGGCCCAAGAGGATGTAGTGGGCGGGACGAGGCTCGCAGAGCTTGTCAAATAGCCTCTGAGCCTCATGAGAGGGCTCTCAAAAAGTAAGTCCGGTCACCGATCTCCGGCTGATATCAAAACCAAAAATATATAATGGGCATATTATCTCAATAATGAATCAACATGAATTACTAAGTATTTAAGAGTTTTATTAAGTAGTTAAGCGGAATAGTGAGTTCAAAAGTGGAAAAGACAACTAAATGACTAAAGAAGAAGAGGAAAAGAGCCGGAGACAATAGTGTAAAGAGGGAAAACCCGGCAAATCGGAACCGCACACTTTTGTCAATGTTTAAAATAACTCCCAAATTTTAATGACAAAGTTGAATCTTAACAAAAACTGATGAAAAATCATTAAATCAGCAAAAGCTTGTTTTAGACTAGCGCTTAGTATTTGAGCCCGGCAATGGCGAAAAAACTACATGATACGACCCATTTCGTTAACGTGTGGAGCAGGACAAAATTTAGAAGGGACCGCGCGAACAATGCACGGTACAGTCCAGACGGTCACATATGCTTTGTTAATTTGAAATTTAGCAATACAAAATATAATCCAAACAGAACTTTATTATATGAATAGACAGATCATTTCATTGTTGTTGCCGTTTGGCGGAACTTATGCTATCTAATAATTTGTGCGTCCGCTGGGACTTGATTCTGGTTTCATTTTGCCCACGATAAATGAAATCCTCACCTTGAAGTTTATTCCAACTCCTATTATAAAGAGTTCCTCCCCATTTTCCTTGTAATTTTCCTCCTTTTTCTTCGAATGCTTATGTGAATAGAACTACCTGCTAGAGCTAAAGATTCAGTCCGGCTTTAATGTTTCAAATTTGTATGAGTTTGTGGGAGCTGATGAGGGTTATGTTGTCAAGAGCAGATCAAAGAGCTTCCAAACGGCCACAAAAGGATGTTATTAAAGATTGTTCTAGATGTTGAAGGACTAAGTCAAGAGGGAATCGATATAGGAGATTCTTGGTGAATGTTGGGAAAGACTAGCGACGGAAAGATACCTGGATAGCAGAAAGAAAGGTGAAGAAGATTGATCCTGAAGATTTAATGCGGAGGTCGTCGAACTGTTTCAAACGAGCGAGTTGCGAACTTTTCCAACCCGAGGAGAATTGATGCAGAGCATAAACATATATGTTAGATTATAAACATTAGGGGTATTTTGGGAATATCACGTTATATTTCTTCTTCCATTTTTTCCATTCTATCCTATCGTTACGGCTAAACGGTGATTTTTAACGCCGTCATAAACCACGTGTGCGTACACGGTCGGACTCGGTCAAGAAAGGAAGCCTAAACGAGGATAACGTCATGATTAATGCCTTAAGTACGGGTTTACTAATAGGATAACGTTTCAAACGAGCAGGATAGATCGGAAAAATGGTATAACACAGGATATAAGTTACTAATTAGGCTTTTTTCTTTTATTACCTCGAACTGATTAAACACAGAAAGACATTTATACGGATTAATGTAAATAGTATACAAATTAAACAAATACCTAAAAACCATCCAATAAATTCTCGATGATTCTAAATTGATTGTTTCATAATTCTAAGCAATTAATAAAAAAGAAAAAAAAAGAAATGCACTCAATGAATATGACTTTTGATTTTGATATAAATGCAATCTATAAAACAGTGATTCTTTCTAGAATAAGTGCTTATCGACATGACTTGCATATTCTCCAATTGCTCTCATTCATCTCTATCTTTCCGCTTTTATGTCACAATACTAAATAAAAATGGAATAAGATAGTACCGTTGATTTTGTGACAATAGTCTCTTAGCTTGGATCTTTTCCTCTGACGGGACTCCTCGAAAGCGCGCCCTAAAATGCTCAGCGCCCCCATACACTCTGACCATTGCCGTATTGCGATGTTATGGCAACGACATGAACTGAAGTTGTCTATGCACATCAAGGCGATGCCTACTATGAAAATTAAGACTAGTCCATGCCCAATCATTTGGCATACGAAGTAAATAAAATTGACTCTTGTCCAATTTCTCATTATGAGCATCATCTCGCTGGCTGAATCCAAGGCAATTACTCCAGCTACCAATGAGTAAGTGATTCCAACATCGACTCTGTGAATCCCCACTTTATTAATTAGGCAAAACATCAGGGCGACGAGGAAATTGTATTAGGACAGACTACGAATGAGAACTCCCCAACTGGAGTTGGCTGCAAGGACCTTGGTATAGAACACTCGTAAAATAACTTCAGCTCCATCTTCAAAATTTCGAATGTCTCCCGAGCATCATTGTTCAGGAAACAATTTCGGCTCTTGAGCATCTGGGAATGTTCTGGCATCATGTCGACGACAGACCCTTGAATATTTGGAAGTAGTGGAAGGCCATCTCGAGTTTCTTTCCGGGGGTATCTTGGCCGTTATTGCTGGCACCAATATTGGACTGGGTTGATGCCCCTTGTGGCCTCGTAATGTTGCTTTTCGGATGAAGGCGGCGGGATTTCACAACCGACTTCTTAAGATTCTCAACACTTGCAAGGTACAATGCTCTGGTCCTCTCCCCATACTTGATGGTGCCGGCAATAGCTATCAGGATTGTCGGCACACGAAGCTTGTTATCCGGGAGCGTCTTTGTAAATACCCCAAATTTCTTATCTACTCAGCCAAGGCATACGCATTCCACGACGAAAAGAGGAGATGCAATCATCGAACGAAGTGCACTCTCTGCCGATCTTATTCTGTGCTTCCAAATTCATTAAATTATACAACGCAGAAATTTAGTGTTTGGGCTCGCAAACAATTTTAAATAAAAGTTTTCCAAACAACATGAGCACTTTACAAGTAAAGTGTTCTACGCATCCATTTAGCCATGATTTTTTTAGATTCCCGTAATTTTTATAATTATTTGCTTTGCCACCGAATCTTCCAATTTCATGAAATTATCTTTCGTGGAATATTGTTTTATTATTTGCTTACCTTTTAAGAAATTGGACATTGCTTTGATTATTTGCTCACTCTACTTATTTGCTTCTGACATTGCTTGCCCTTTCATTATTCTGACAATTTGCAACCGTATTAATTACACATTCAAAGTTTTGAGTCCAGACAGCTGACGATATAAATCCTTGCCAAGAAAAAAAACCTCCACTGCCTTGGTGTGAAGCTCATTCGCCAATTTAACGGCCTCCAATGCTGAGCACCCCTAACGACTCGTCTTCCATATCGTAACGACTAAAATTTACCCGACTTGATGACGAACATCAATTATGCGTTTTTTCTGCACAGAAGAAAACGGATTTCCCAGGACCCTCTTAAAACCTCCCATGATGTCGCGAGATTTCCCGGGGGGAGAGAAGTTATAACAGACCTTCAGAGAGCTTACCTGAGAAAGAGGACACCTTCTCGCAAGAGACCACAAATCCCTGATCCCCTGTTGCGTCCGTGCCATCCTCTAGCCAAGGTAAGACCATGCCAAAGACATGGAAACCCCTCTCTATCAACCCAGATCCACATCGTCGAGGTCTCGAAGTCGTATGAATGCCAAAGATGGAAGACCAGCGTGCACGATTCTACACAAATAAAAGGGAAGCGCAATAGTCTCCCACACCGGCTTATACCCAGTCAATCATCAGTCCCTCCTTGATAAGCGTCTAAACTTCCCGTGACCTACATGAGCGTCATGGGAAGTCGCCTTTTGCTTTGATATCGTTCTTTTTCTTGCGCAGGTTAGACATGCTCCCTCTATTCGCTGTCGAGTGGAGGCAGCGCCACAGCCCCGTTCCGGTCTTCATATGGCGAGGCCTCCCATTTGAATTTTGTTGTCCCCCATCTCCAACCGTGATGCCTTCCTCTCTGTCCACGCTCAGCCGATGTCGTGACAATCCGAGCGACAATCCCCACTAAGCTTTCCCCTTCAGCGACTCATCTCAGAGGCAACAACATGATTCCCATTCTCACCA
The DNA here is from genome assembly GCA_029817735.1 of Melastoma sanguineum. Classification (NCBI taxonomy): domain Eukaryota; kingdom Viridiplantae; phylum Streptophyta; class Magnoliopsida; order Myrtales; family Melastomataceae; genus Melastoma; species Melastoma sanguineum. The sequence goes on from JARUPW010000057.1 coordinate 6,026, forward strand.
ACGATCTTGAGCGTTCCGTCTCGCCAAGCCAGATCTCCTGAGGGGAACCCCAGTGGCAGACCCACAACCAGCCGCATACCTGACGACCTCCCCTGAACAACTTGGTCAGGCACCTCAATTCCGTCGTCGGCGTCAAAACGTCTCCATACCGACGTTTCTCCAAACAACCAACCCCGTCAGATCCAGGCTTTTCGCCAACCAGGTTCCTCGCGATGAGTCAAGGACACCCCAGACGACCCTCCTCGCCAACGTCCCCCAGCTGTCAACAGTAACGTCTTCCCGACGCCCTCCAGAACCCACAGCTGCAAATCGAAGCCTTTTCCGGATCCCAAGCTTCGACCCAACAACAAGCAACTCACGGCAAGCTTCCCCTCCTCAAGCCCAGACGTCTCAGGAGCCACAGAATACCCAGCTCCCCGGCCCCATCTTCTCTGGTGCTCCACCAACAGTGGCAGCAACACCTCTCCCTGCGGCTTCGAGTCCAGCGACAGATCTCGCCCCTTGCTCCCTCTGGCACCTCCTCCGGCAGTGACGCCTCCCCAGCAACGGATTCATCTAGATCTAACCGCGGCAACAACGACCTGTCCAGACTAGCGCGACGATCGACCTGGCAGCTCCACCTCGCTCTGCCCACAACGGATGGCGTCGCGAATCACATCAACCCACATACCCGACTTCGGATCCAGATCCAAGCTCGGCTTCAGATCTCAGTGGCTCACACGTCCTTGACGTTTCCAGATCTGGCTTCTCCCCGACGACAGCAACCCATCTCTGTCCCGCCGTCCCTCCGACAGCGCAACAGGAACCCTCCTTCACCCATCTTCATCACCGGCTCGACAATCGGCAGGGAGGCAAAGTGGCAGCCCCGACAAACTCTCTGAGCGAGTTCCCAACAGCCACGACGCTCTCCCCCTTCAAATGGGTTTTTTCTTCCCCGTGACCCTTGATCGAAGCCTCTCTGGTTCACTATGTGGAGTTCCCAGGAGAAAAGAAACAACAGTACCAGGGTAAGAGGGAAAGAGTTTCCTGCTGGGTCACGTGTCAGGTAATCAACCCACTTTCTTTTAATAATTCTCTTTAGCCATGAGTTTTTTTTTTCCTTTAACTTATAATTTTAGCAATTTAGTTTTTGTTTCCTTTAAGAATTGATTGCCCTCGTTTAACCTTTAATAATTATAATTGACAAATTATCGATATTTAGCCCCAACTATTGGCCAACTTTACGTTTTGTCATATCGTTTAAAAATTTTTTAATTTGGCCTTATTTCAATTTTACTTTTCGATTTGACCTTATTCGTAACGGACGTTAGGAGGAGCCGACGTGTCACTAACGTCTGTAATATTATGTCTACGTAGTCTTCTGACATGTATAAATTATGCCTACATGGTCTATAACCTTCCCATCGTCTTCGTTTTCTCCACACCCACTCCCTCCCCCTCCCCATCTGCGAATCCCTTTTTCCGCTCTTCTCCCTCCTCCTTTGGGAATCCCCTCCCCCTCTTCCCCGCTCTTCTCCGCCCTCCTTTGTCCACGTAGGTAAAAAAATATTATATTATGATCCACGTAGGAAGAGAAAAAGGGACGTTAGTGACACATCGTAACGTAAGGCCAAATCGTAAGGCTCCTCCTAACGTCCGTTACGAATAAGGCTAAATCGAAAAGTAAAATTGAAATAAGGCCAAATTCAAAAATTTTTAAACGATATGACAAAACGTAAAGTTGGCCAATAGTTGAGGCTAAATATCGATAATTTGCCTTATATATTCATACATAATTTATTAATTCGAATTTTCTTTGNCTTTGTTTTAAACTTATTTTATCAAATTCTCTTTACTATAATCTTTACGTTTCTTTTGGATTCATAACGATTTCGTAAATTGATACTCGCTTTTGATGTGCACTGCTAACGCTCATCTTCTTTTTGTTTTACATGAAAAACACGGCGGGCCCTTGCGGATATTTTCTTTACAACGCATGGTGATTGAGCATATTCAATCAAAACGGTAAGACAAGCCTTGTATTTCTCAACTTAATTGAATCTCGTCCGAATTTGACGATACTAAGCACATTTACTTTTTTTCATGACATGTACATCGAGAATTTAATCTCGGAAGATCAACTCCGAAATCTTGAAGATTAACTCGAAGGCGCGTGTATCGAACCGCGTGGATCCAACCCGGCCTAAAAACCGTGGGCTCGAAGGCTTCAAGCGGCCCCAACCTTCAATCAAAGGTACAAAGGGGAGTGCGGGCCTCCCCGAATTTTATTTAAAGCCCACTTGTAACGGATTGCGGGCCCAAGTGTATAGGCCCGCAATCACCGCCCTTCCCCGCCCTTTTGATCTAAATAATTGTTTGTGATTGCGCGTATGCTTAGGCTTTAGGTTTTATCGTCGCATGTTGTTTGCTAAACCAACACACATGAGTTCGGGCCCAAAAAGCCTGAATTGGGTCCAACGCCCGTAAAACATTGACATGAGTCCAGAGTCATGCCCGGATCGGGTCCAACACCCGTTAACCAAAAGCAAACTTTTGGAGCAAACGCCACCCTTTCGCGTGTTTAATGTAAGAGTTAGTAATTAGGAATTCCCGAACCAACTGTTTTTCCGACTTAACAGTTTTAAAATAAAAGTCGGTGGCGACTCCGTAATAGTTTACCTAGGTTAAACAACAACACTTTTTACAAAACGGAGCCATTTTTGGATGGGTGACGGCGACGTGAGCCGCTTACTGAATCCTCCCCGAATTTCCCAAGCGAGGTCTCACGCAGTCTTTCGCCCGTCGCCTTTAAGGACCGGAGACGGTTGGCGAAACGCCCCGCAGATCTGTTCGGGAACCAAGGGAGGGTTCAACCCGGTCCCCTTCCACAGAGTCCGACGCTCGAGTCGTGACGTCGACTGGATTGGGCCTCGGGAAGCGGGCCCGAATCTTCTTGTTGCTGGAGCCGCCGCATGCGTGCTAGGCCGGAAGGCGCGCGTACATCCCGAATGGCGACTCCGCTGGGGATACTACATGTGGATTCTTTTCGAACGCTCTTACATTTTTAGTCCACATACGGAGGGGTGTTCTTGTTTGCGCATGTACTTGGTTGGCTCGGTGCCTTTTGTTTGCTCTCATGGTTGTGTTCATTTACAGCTTACTAGGCATGTCTAGGTGTGCCCGAACCCGGGGCTAGGATTTTTAGGGGGGTCATTGAGAGGCCCAGCCTGCTGGTCTTTGCGGTATGGTTTTTGGCCGGGGCCCCGCCTCCCTTAGTCCGAGGGAGGTTTAGAAGCCTTCAGCCGAGAGTTTAGTATTGTTTGTCCACTACAGGTACCAGACGCTGCATATGCATTTGTTTGTTACTAAGTGACTGTTACCTGTGCAGGGACAAGCCTCAGGTATGTTTTGTATGTGATATACTATAAGAACTAACTTTGTTCATGTTGCAGTGGTTTGGGTTGGTTGCGGGGGGTTTTCTCGATTCCTTTTCTCCCTTTCTATCTTCCTTATTTATATTACTACATTCATTCACATTCATTATGTATGAGTGCCTGTAGATCAATAGTTGATGCATCAATATATTTGTTCATTGTAATCATTCTTCAAACATAAAGAACTCGTGTGCGAATACACTTCATATTAGGATTTGGATTGAATTGTTTTTACAATTGAATGACGTCCAAGCATGCAGGCTGACCTCATGGAGTCAATAGCGATACGCAAAGGAGATTCCGTCTACTGAATCGCTTCGACGATGGCTCGATGTGCTCAGACCCTCACCTAATCCGCATGGAGATCGACTGGTTCTTACTTCAGCATCTCGTCGCTCGCTGGGATCCCGAGAGCTATACCTTCAGATTTGGCACTTTGGAACTGGCGCCCACTTACGAAGAATATGGGGATCTATCTGCACTCACTCCTCACTCGGGAATCCTCCCCCTGCCCTACGATGACAAGCCGAGGAACTACATTGCTCGTTTCCTTCAAATCTCACCAGCAGTGGTACCCAGCTTATTTACCGTAGAAGGACACATCAACGTCAACAGACTCTTCGAGTTACGCAACACGCCGTATGAGCCACGCATGGGAGACAGTCAAGGATCAGCGAGGGCATTTATCCTCTTATTCACGGGGACCATACCCATACAGCGAAGCATTACTCAACAAGCGAACAATCTATATGAGAAAAGCAATCCTCGAAGGAAGGCCTTTTCTTCCCAACCTGGTCGGCGAGACAAATTATAGCCTTACTCGGATCACGCGCAGAGCTAGAGAGGGTGTGCGTAATCACAAGTTTACATTCAGCCCGACACTACTCCAGGCATGGTTCTACATCCACATCGGCATCACTGGAGAATCGTTCAGACGGGAACAGTTTCCAGATTTACTCGACTGTATATCGGAGTGCGCTCGGCTTCCAACCCGTACCATCGCGGGAGTTCAAGCTCTTTTCCGCTCTCTGGAACCAGAAGACTTCTACCAGATGGCCAAATGCTTTGACGTTGACTGGGCCATCATAAGCTCCCCGGATGGAGATTACATCCCTATCGTCGGGATCACCGGGACATCCTACTATTATCCGGCGCAGGTCATGCACCAGTTCGGGGGAACTCCACGGATCAGAACGACACCAACCAAACCATTTGATCCAATTGACCTGGACAACCCACCGCCAAGGGGCGTAATTCGGCGAGCAACAGCACACTTCGCACGCGTGTGGATGAGTCTCACTGAAAAAGAATTTGAACCTCCTCAAAAAAATCAGAAGGATATTGATGTTCAGTCAGCACGTTTCCAGAAGAAGCGCATCACTCCTTGGGATCGCATTTGAAAACTAGCTCGATTATCTCTTTGTCCTTAAACTTTTTAGTACTCTTTGTAATGAACTTTAGTTTAAGAGACGTTTCGCTGACTTCCTTTCTCTCTCTTGGATTGAATTTATTGTAATTACAATCCAATCCTTGCATTAGACATGATCATGCATCATTACATATCATGCATCCAAAGTATCACGTTGTTCGATGCTGATTCAATTCTTTTATCAAATCAAGGTACCGAACGGCCAAGATTGATCCGCAAAGAAAACGTCCGAGAATCCGCTCCATCCGTGAAGTTATGGCCGACACCTCTTCAAGCCGCACCTCCACTTCTTCAACTACTTCCGCTGTTAGTAGTTCTCTCGTGACCGCTGAGGCTATCTCAACTACTCATGCTACTGCCTCGACTGTTACTACCGCGGGATCGGTTCAATCATCGCACGGACATCGCCTCTTGCTAGGTCACCCGTTCTCGCCGAGCTCTTCCCTAGAGCCCCGATCTTCACTATCGGGGTGTCCACAGCCGGAGTCAATGGTCCAGTCTACATCCCACCTCTGACAGCTTTCACAACACCGTCGATTGAATCATCAACTGTTCCACCAGTGGTATCACCACTCATCCTCAACACGTCTGAGGCGGCTCAAAGCACAGCCAATACTTCCCTGGGAGTTAAGGTGGAAACCCTCACAACCGAGCTGTCATCTCTAAAAATGATGATGGCTGAGTTCCTTCAGCGGCAACCAATGGCTACACCTGTCATTTCTCTTGTCTCCCAAAACCCGCACATACCACCCTACATGCCTGGGTCCTCTGTGCCAACCAACGCACCGCCTGCATTCAACCCTTATCCATACCTGCCGTCGAGCATGACCGGATCGTCCACCGTAACACGACCATTTGCGCCACCATACTACCCTCAACCAACCGTATCAGGGCCAACTCCCTATCAATCAGCACCACTTGGACCATCACCTTATTTTCCTGTCACCCCTACAACTGCCAGCTTTGGGATCCCCATACCGACCACAACGCCCTCGGCGGGACCAGCCGTGCCAAACCTAAGAAACCGAAACGCGGCTATCGTTAATGAATTGTTTGGTGAACAGCAGCAGGCCGACACCTTCGAGACAAGACTCGAAGCTAAGATCGCCTCTATGCAAGAAGAAGAAGCGCGTCGTATGGCGAGGATGGAAGAGCGCATCAACGCCATTCAGGGACACCGAGCTCACAACTGGGAGTACGCAGACTACCAGATTCTCCAGATTCAGATCCCACCAAAGTTCAAAATGCCTGAATTTGAGAAGTTTCGGGAAAACGGATGTCCAGAGCTACATCTCAAGCACTTTTGTCACAAGATGGCTGTGTACCCGGCAGATGACAAGCTTCGCATCGCCATGTTACAAGAGAGCTTGGCGGAATCAGCACTGCACTGGTATTACACCAAGGATGTGAGCCAGTATGCAACATTCAGGGAGTTGGCTCTCGACTTTCTCAATTACTACAGTTTCAATGTAGAAATGGCACCCACGATATCAGACTTGCGGAAACTAAAAAGGTATCGCTCTGAGGACATCAAACAATTTGCTTATCGGTTCAGGGAGATAGCTGATAGATGAGTTCTTCCAACTTCTCCCGCGTGAGTACTTACCTTACATGATTGGTCAGACCATCACAACCTTCGCCCAAGCGGTCATCAATGCCGATAAACTTGATGGAGTCAACCGAGAAGGACTGATTCCCTCCCCTTCAGTAAAGCCAGCCGTCAAACCAAAGCCCAAGGAGCTCGTCGCAGCTGCGGAGCACAATAAAGCAGCGACACCGCCGACTTCATATGCGCCGAGGTCATACGTCGCAGTTACCAGTAGAGCCCCCGTGCCTGTGACGGCCAATCCTAGACCGTCCGCTCCCGTGATGATGCACCAGCAGCCAAGGCCTGCACGACAAGAGCGTCCCCGACGCAGATTGGAAGACCTGNAATCCTAGACCGTCCGCTCCCGTGATGATGCACCAGCAGCCAAGGCCTGCACGACAAGAGCGTCCCCGACGCAGATTGGAAGACCTGGTTCCGACTCCCGATCCATTAGATGTCATGTTCACTCCGTTGAGAGACATGGGCATCATCTCACCCGTGGACCCCAAACCGTCCAACCCTTCCTCTTTTGGCTACAACCCCAAGGCGAGTTGTCAATATCACTCTAGAGTACTGGGGCACGACACCAAGGGTTGCATCTCGCTCAAATTCAAGATTCAGAACTTGTTGGATGACGGTGTTATTACGTTCGCGACACCGGCTACGACTCCAAATGTCACGAACAACCCGTTGCCTGAGCACGTCAACTATGTCGGGACAAACCCCTTCGCGCCGCTGACTAATCATGAAGAGGTGCATTTGCACGAGCTGGAGCAAGAGACCACTGAACATACCAATGTAACTGAGGTCAATCGAGGACGAGGCTGGAGACGCCGACCTCGCATGCGCACTCACTATATAGCACCCAATGTGGCTATACCCCTGAACCTCATGCCGACATATATTAGACAGGCCAAGAAACCGCACTTCCGGGTTCCGATTGTTCCTCCTAAAATTGAGGTACAATATCCGATGAAGCAAAAAGAGTCTGATGTTGAGAAGGTGGATGATATGGAAGACAAGACTCATGAGTCTAAAAGAGAAGAGTATATCGACATGATCGAGTCCAACCGTAATCGTGGTCGAGGACGAGGCCGAGGTCGAGGACGTGGACGCGGATCCTACGGAGGAGATACACACCCTTTTCAGATGCACGCCGCTATACCGGACATTTTCCCCCAAGTACTCCCTCGAGTACCATATGTCTACATCCCACTGGGTCCAGCACAACCGGAGATGCCGCCCCAAACACTTGCATCGATACAGATGGAACCAAGGAGTCCAATTGTCATTGGTCCAAGTGGCATGGCATCCAATCCAGAGGTCGAGCTCATTACCCGTTCAGGAAGAGTGGTACCAGCTCTAGAACCCCAACTGCAGCCTGAGTCTTTAAAGCCCAAGGTGCCATCGAATGAACAAATTCGCAAGGTGATCTACTCAGTGAAAGAAAGCGACTACAATATTGTGGAGCAGCTGAGGAAGCAACCCGCCCATATCTCTCTCTTCGACTTGATCCATTCTTCCGATAAGCACAGGGAGATGTTAGAGAAATTTTTAGCCGAAGTACACGTACCGGAAGAGATTGAGGTCAACACACTGGACTCGTACATGAACGGCATGCTGGCAAACAATGCCATCACCTTCTCGGAAGATGACCTCCCGGAAGGAGGACGATACCACAACAGCGCTTTGTTCATCACGCTCAAATGCCGCGATACTATTGTTTCCAAGGTGCTCATCGACGGAGGGTCTGGAGTCAACATCATCCCACTCGATGTGGCTCATAAGCTCGGTATCAACATAGAGAAACTCCCACCTTCCAGCCTGACCATTCGAGCTTTTGATGGCGTAAAACGTCAAGCCCACGGCGAGGCGACCCTATAGATCAAAGTGGGGCCCACTTTCTTCGCCTCTGTATTCCAAATTCTTGAGACTGCCGGATCGTTCAACATGTTGCTAGGACGTCCGTGGATCCACCAAGCCGGGGCAATCCCTTCGACTCTACATCAAATGGTTCGTTTTCCTTCAGATGGCAAGCTAATCACAGTTAAAGGGGAGTGTACCATGGAATTATGCCACGAAATTGACATGCCGTACGTCGGAGAACCAACTGGTGAACCATCGACAGCTCAAGCGTTCGAGATGGTAAACATGGTCAGGAGGGATTTCAGGTCAGATCCCCTAATGGGCCGGGGCAACCGCAGCGCTGCTCGACAATTCATCAAATTCGGATACCAGCCTGGTCAAGGACTCGGAGCTCAAGGGCAAGGCATCCGACATCCGATCGACATACCTACCCAGTTGGGGACACGCGCTCTCGGATCCAAGGGCAATGAATCACGGAGACCTAAACCAACAATCCAGGACATGAGCGCTGGCGGCAAGTCAGCCATTCCTTTTGCTCGTTCGTCAGCAACGACAATGGAAGGTGAGATCCTCTCCGAGCAGATGGAGGGAATGAAGATTGAGGCACAAGAGCCCGAGGAAGAAATCAACATGATGGAAGCGTCGAACCCAACTGAGTCAGACATGCCGCTCGAAGGGTGAACCTTTCCAACTTTACTTTTTGCACTTAGAATAATTGAGTCTAGAATAAATTCCCTTGCTATATTCTGGTTGCGGACTAGCAAGGTCGTCCGTATGTAACGCGACCCTAGTTAGTGTCTGTGGGATCGGGACGCTGATGATAAATGGCGAATCTAAGGAAACGAAGAGGGCCCCGCTGAGGACTGATCCCACAACGTTTTATTTTGTTTTATTCTATTTATTTATTTATTTTTATTTTTTTCTTTCTTTCTTTTTCTTCTAGAACGCTTGACTTATCATAGTTGTCACGTAGTATAATATCTCAAATATCAAGTAATTCAGCTACAACTATGACATTGACTTGTTTATTTCATGAAGGAATGGCGCTTCAGACATACTTGAAAACAACCCCGAACAAGATGAGGTGATCGTAGATAACCCGAAGTCCCTCGATGGATACCATGGTCTTGAGCTAGGTCCCCAACGACATGAAGAACCAAAGGAGATAACATTTCAAGAACCTAAATCAATCAACATTGGAACGGACGATGACCCCAAAGAGCTACACATCGGGGCTGATCTCCCAACAGATGAGGCCGAGAGTATCGTCAACCTACTGAGGGAATTTTCAGATATCTTCGCTTAGACGTATGCGGATATGCCAGGACTAGACCCGGAGATAGTGGAGCACAAAATCCCCACTGATCCACTAATCCGTCCCACTAAGCAGAAACAACGCCAGTACAAGCCCGAGCTAGCTCTTGCGATCAAGGAAGAGGTCGACAAACTCCTAAAGATCAATTTCATCGAGGTAGCTAAGTACCCACAATGGGTCGCTAACATAGTCCCCGTCATCAAGAAAAACAGGAAGGTTCGAGTCTGCGTCAATTACCGCGATCTTAACAAAGCGAGTCCCAAAGACGACTTCCCTCTACCACACATCGACTTGCTAGTAGACAATACCGCTGGTTTTAACAGATTTTCTTTCATGGATGGATTTTCCGGGTATAACCAAATACGTATGGCTGAAGAAGATATGGAGAAAACAACTTTCACAACACCCTGGGGCACATTCTGTTATCGAGTCATGCCTTTTGGACTCAAGAATGCTGGGGCAACTTATCAACGTGCAATGGTAGTCCTGTTCCATGACATGATGCACCGAGAAATCAAAGTCTACGTCGACGATATGATTGCAAAATCTAGAGTAGAAGAAAACCACACTATTGTCCTCCGTAAGCTATTTGAACGACTCCGCAAGTACAAGCTTCGTCCCAATCCGGCCAAATGTGTCTTCGGGGCAACATCAGGCAAACTTCTAGGGTTCGTTGTCAGCAGTAAAGGCATCGAAATTGACCCTGACAAAATCAAGGCAATTTGCGATCTCCCAGCACCAAAGTCAGTTAAGGAGATTCGAGGTTTCATGGGTTGGGTCATTTACATTGGAAAATTCATATCAAACTTGGCAGATACGTGCAAACCCCTGTTCAAGAAACTAAGGAAGGACGTCAAATTTGAATGGGACGACGATTGCAAAACCGCGTTCGAGCAGATAAAAACCTACTTAACAGAACCACCAGTCCTCATCCCGCCAAAGCCAGGGCACCCTCTCACGCTCTACCTCACAGTTCGAGAAGAGTCATTTGGAGCCGTGCTTGCCCAACAGCTGCCAGGCACCAAGGAACATGCGGTATATTACTTAAGCAAGAAATTCACGGATTGCGAGACTCGGTACACTGTGTCAGAACGTACCTGTTGTGCACTCGTCTGGGTACTGCACCGACTCTGACAGTACACTCTCCACTATGAGATCCTACTAGTGTCTGGAAATGATCCCCTCAACTATCTCTTCGACAAACCAACATTGATAGGAGGAATCTCCAAGTGGCAGTTACAACTAGCAGAGTTTGACATCCGATTCCACTCAACTAAGTCAATCAAAGGTAGAACAATCGCTGATCACATTGCAGAATATCCAGGGACAAACAATTCACCTTTGGAAATCAAATTACCAGACGAAAACATCTTCCTCACCGAGTCACAACAGCGGTGGACAATGTATTTCGACGGGGCAGTCAACTCTTCCGGTTCAGGTATTGGAGCAGTGGTAATATCCCCAGACGGACAATACTATCCTACAGCTGCTAAAGTCATTTTCCCCTGTACGAATAGCATTGCCGAATACGAAGCATGCATCCTTGGTCTATTACGTGCACTAGATATGCGAATCCGATTTCTTGACGTTCAAGGAGATTCGGCACTCATCATTTCCCAAACAAACGGGGCATGGCGCACACGGGACCCAAAGTTCATCCCATATCAGGACTACCTACAAACACTAGTCCGCCAATTCGTTGATATAGAGTTCAATTACCTCTCACGGGCAGATATTCGTTTCGCAGACGCTCTTGCTGTTCTTGCATCAATAATTTCATTAGCTAAGAGAAATGGACATAGAGCCTTTTCGCATCAACATCGCTGAAGCCCCAAGTTGTATGCATGTCGAGCCCTGCCAATCTGAGGACTCACCACCATGGTTTGCAGACATCAAAGCTTACCTAGAAATGGGCGCTTTTCCCCGAGGCAGCACAGGAAAGGAATGCCAATTCATCCCAAGGATTGCAAGGAGCTACTTCCTTAATAACGACGTGCTCTACAAGAAGTCCTTCACGACGGCCCTCATGCGGTGCGTCACCGAACAGGAAGCCCAGGCCATCATATTCGAAGTCCATGAAGGCGTTTGTGGACCACACATGAACGGTTATGCTCTCGCTCAGAAGATCATGCGTCAGGGATACTATTGGCTCACAATCGAGGCCGACTGCATCAAATACGTCAAAACCTGCCACAAATATCATATCTACAGCAACAAGGTGCACATCCCTCCAACAAGGCTCTACCCATTGTTTGAACCGTGGCCATTCTCAATGTGGGGCATGGACGTCATCGGACCGATTAATCCCAAGGCATCAAACGGACACCGGTTCATACTGGTCGCCATCGACTACTTTACTAAATGGATCGAAGCACAATCATTCAAGGAAGTCACCGCGAATAACATCGTACGTTTCACGCGGACAAATATCATTGCCAGATACGGAGTTCCAGAGCTACTCGTCACTGACAATGGCACAAACTTCAATGGCAAACAAATGGATATTCTATGCAATGAATTTCGAATCAAACACCGGAACTCTTCCCCATATCGTCCACAAATGAACGACGCAGTCGAAGCTGCCAACAAAAACATGAAAAAGATTCTTCAGAAGACAGCAATCACATATCGGGATTGGCACGATAAGCTTCCTTTCGCATTACTCGCTTACCGGACGACGATGCGCACTTCGACTGGGGCAACTCCCTTCGAACTCGTCTATGGCACTCAAGCAGTCATTCCAACAGAGGTCAAGCTACCTACTCTTCGGATCTTGTCCCAAAGCAACATGACCAAAGAAGAGAAGGCCAATAACCACCTCGCCCACCTCGACTTCATCGATGAGAAACGACTTGCCGCGATCGACCACATGCAATGTTATCAACAACGCATGTCCAGGGCATTCAATAAAAAGGTCAAAGAGGTCAAATACAAACCAGGAGACCTCGTCCTCAAACGGATCCTTCCAAACGTCAAAGATCCTAGGGGAAAATTTGCTCCAAACTACAAGAGACCATTCGTCGTCAAACATGCTTTCTCGGGAGGAGCGACCATCCTAACAAAGATGGATGGAGGAGAATTGTCACAACCAATCAATGCGGACGTTCTCCGACGTTACTACACCTAAATGGTTTCAGGGTTTAAATTAGTAGTATTCATGAAAAAGGGAGAATCTTACAATTACTACTCTCTTCATTAAATTTAACGAGATTACAATGAGCTTATTTCGTTTACGTCCTTTGTCTCGTGGGCAGGTACAAGAGCTCCTCACACGAATGGTACAGAAATCCTGTGACAAAGGCGAGGGTGGCAGAGTGGAAAAGCTTCAAGCCAAAAGCTTGTGACAGTTTCGTCAATCCTTTGATTTCTTCGGACGAAGATGCAATGACGAAACCATACAAAGGGGAGTACCAAAACTTTACTTCACCCTTTTCATCGATGAAGTTACATGAACAAACTTCATTTTTACTCTAACAGAAGCAAGTCACATGAACTACTTGTTTCTCGATATCTATTTGATATATACATGAGCTTCCTTACAAAATAGACATCGGGCAGGAGTAATCTTCGTTAATCCTTCGATTTCATCGGACGAAGATGCAATGACGAAACAAAAAAGGGAAGTATCAAAGCTCTACTTCATCTTTCATTTAAACGGAGTTACATGAGCAAACTTCAAGAGAAACAAGTTACATGAGCTTACTTGTTATCTGTCCTTTGCCTTGTGTAGGTACATGAGCATCCTACATTACAGACAAAGGCGTGGGCGGTCGGGTGGAAAATTTTGAACCAAAGCTTCGAAATTGCCTTTGTTGTCACCAAGGATGACCACACCAAAAGGGAGTATCATTCACACTGTTCTCCATTTCCCCAGCTGGAATCATGTCTCAATTTCCCCACACTGTAGTCTGTTACACCGTATACATGCATATTCTTCTAAAACAACCATCAAAATGGACATATCCATCTCATTTCCTCAACGAGCACATGGGCATTCGCACAGTACGGTACAAACTCCTAGGCAATGACGTGGATGGTCGGGTGGAAACTGTTCCATCTAATCTCAAAGAACATGACTGGGGTATGAAAATACAAACACCTTCCCCGCGAAGCTTGCATAAGAGCACAACTTCAGTATGACGTCTCCAAAGAGGTTTGCGTACCTGAACCTATTCATTTTGTTTGCCCATTTGCATAAAGTTTGAAAATATTTTTGATAATAAGAACGCCTCTGAGCGAGAGTGGAGAAGGCAAACCCCCTCCCAAACACCTACCCCAAAGTGATGAGTGTAAACACTACTAGGGTTCACCCACACAAGCGTCCGGGTGGACAAGGAATCCTTTGATAAAAGATGCTCAAACTGGGATGAGATCGAGCATTTCTTCTCTATCCCAAACTCAGAACATCAACCATTGGTAACCTTTTTTCCGAGCCAAATTTAAAGTTTCTACATACACTACTCCCACAGAGTCTAAGGACCGCCTCACATTGAGGTTAAAGAAGATCCTGTAGTTAGAAACCGGAAGCAGCGGACCGTATAGGAACACTTCTTTAAGGTTCAAACAAAAAGACACCATCAACGGTCAAGCTTGCCAGTTGAGTTGTCCCCAAAGATGGAATTTCACTAACAACACGTCAAAACATACAAATTCCCAAGGAGTACAAAGCATCTCCAAACTGATTATCAGAAAAGAAAGCGGGGCGAATCCTTATGACCTAACAGAGAAAAGCAAAATCAGTGCAAAGACCAAAGTCTTCAAAAGCAAAGTGCATAATGAAAGTTAAAAGAGCATCATATAGCACCGGGGCCAACATTGACGGTCGCAAAAGCAAAGGTGTCATATTCCCAAAGCGGATCATCGGCACTTACTAGTGAGCCAATTATTCATCCCCAACGGAATGCCTAAACTGGCGAGCTGTCTGAAAGATGGAGAATTTGCTTGAACAGTAAAAGCTTTACGGTCAAGTAGCTTCCGATGAGGTCCTTAGGCTCCCTCTTTCAAACGACGAATTTAAACCTTCAATCTAAAGGCCTTCTGCCATAGCCACATTACAACCAAGACAAAGACTCCTTCGACTAGTTCATGAGCATCAAAGTCAAGGAAACTCTAAAATCCAACCGTGATAGCTTCTAGAAATAAGAGCGAACCGTGAGAAAAGTCAAAATCCCTTCTCTTGTTCTCGCTCGAGAATAATTTAGTTGAAACGATATGCATGAGTGTCATTTGCTTATTACCTGTATTTCACGGGATTTCATTTATTTCTAATTACTTTCGTGATGAGATTCCAAGGTGCAAGGTCCATCAAGATCAGAATTTATTAATTTGGGGTATTTATGACATCTTTGCGAGAAAACCTTCTTGGAATCTCTCGCAAAGAGGGGCAGCTGTAAATACCCCAAATTTCTTATCTACTCAGCCAAGGCATACGCATTCCAGGACGAAAAGAGGAGATGCAATCATCGAACGAAGTGCACTCTCTACCGATCTTATTCTGTGCTTCCAAATTCATTAAATTATACAATGCAGAAATTTAGTGTTTGGGCTTGCAAACAATTTTAAATAAAACTTTTCCAAACAACATGAGCATTTTACAAGTAAAGTGTTCTACGCATCCATTTAGCCATTATTTTTTTAGATTCCCGTAATTTTTATAATTATTTGCTTTGCCACCGAATCTTCCAATTTCATGAAATTATCTTTCGTGGAATATTGTTTTATTATTTGGTTACCTTTTAAGAAAGTGGACATTGCTTTGATTATTTGCTCACTCTAATTATTTGCTTCTCACATTGCTTGCCCTTTTATTCTTCTGACAATTTGCAACCGTATTAATTACATATTCAAAGTTTTGAGTCCAGACAGCTGACGATATAAATCCTTGCCAAAAAAAAAAACCTCCACTGCCTTGGTGTGAAGCTCATTCGCCAATTTAACGGCCTCCAATGCTGAGCACCCCTAACGATTCGTCTTCCATATCGTAACGACTAAAATTTACCCGACTTGATGACGAACATCAATTATGCGTTTTTTCTGCACAGAAGAAAACGGATTTCCCAGGACCCTCTTAAAACCTCCCATGATGTCGCGAGATTTCCCGGGGGGAGAGAAGTTATAACAGACCTTCAGAGAGCTTACCTGAGAGAGAGGACACCTTCTCGCAAGAGACGACAAATCCCTGATCCCCTGTTGCGTCCGTGCCATCCTCTAGCCAAGGTAAGACCATGCCAAAGACATGGAAACCCCTCTCTATCAACCCAGATCCACATCGTCGAGGTCTCGAAGTCGTATGAATGCCAAAGATGGAAGACCAGCGTGCACGATTCTACACAAATAAAAGGGAAACGCAATAGTCTCCCACACCGGCTTATACCCAGTCAATCATCAGTCCCTCCTTGATAAGCGTCTAAGCTTCCCGTGACCTACATGAGCGTCACGGGAAGTCGCCTTTTGCTTTGATGTCGTTCTTTTTCTTGCGCAGGTTAGACATGCTCCCTCTAGTCGCTGTCGAGTGGAGGCAGCGCCACAGCCCCGTTCCGGTCTTCATATGGCGAGGCCAGGAAGGTCCTCTGGGGTGCCCTTGACTCATCGCGAGGAACCTGGTTGGCGAAAAGCCTGGATCTGACGGGGTGGTTGTTTGGAGAAACGTCGGTATGGAGACGTTTTGACACCGACGACGGAATTGAGGTGCCTGACCAAGTTGTTCAGGGGAGGTCGTCAGGTATGCGGCTGGTTGTGGGTCTGCCACTGGGTTCCCCTCAGGATCTGGCTTGGCGAGACGGAACGCTCAAGATCGTTGGTGAGAATGGGAATCATGTTGTTGCCTCTGACATGAGTCGCTGAAGGGGAAAGCTTAGTGGGGATTGTCGCTCGGATTGTCACGACATCGGCTGAGCGTGGACAGAGAGGAAGGCATCACGGTTGGAGATGGGGGATAACAAAATTCAAATGGGTGGC
>JARUPW010000057.1:24139-41039 GCA_029817735.1 Melastoma sanguineum
CCACTCCTCCCCCTCTGCGAATCCCTTCCCCCTCTTCTCCCTCCCTCCTCCTTTGGGAATTCCCTCCCCCTCTTCCCCCCTCGAAATCTCCAATCCCCTCGTTTCTCTCGCTCCCCCTATCCGAATCCCCCCTCGTCCCTACCTTTCGTCTCCCTCCCCCCTTCCCTCGTCCCTCTTTCATCTTTCTTCCCAGGATGGTAAAGGAAGAACCATCCGACGGATTATGCGCACATGTTGGTGGTCAGCCACAAGAAAGAGGGAGAGGGGGAATGGTGGGGGAGGAGGGAGTGGAAGAGGGGGAGACGTCCCCTTGTGGTCTGGGGTAAAAAAAATGTTTATTTTATTAATTATTATCCACGTAGGTAAAAAAATATTATATTAGGATCCACGTAGGAAGAGAAAAAGGGACGTTAGTGACACGTCGGCTCCTCCTAACGTCCGTTACGAATAAGGCCAAATCGAAAAGTAAAATTGAAATAAGGCCAAATTAAAAAATTTTTAAACGATATGACAAAACGTAAAGTTGGCCAATAGTTGGGGCTAAATATCGATAATTTGCCATTATAATTCAAGGCAATCTGTGCGTATTAATTTTTCTTTGTTTTAAACTTATTTTATCAAATTCTCTTTACTATAATCTTTACGTTTCTTTTGGATTCATAACGATTTCGTAAATTGATACTCGCTTTTGATGTGCACTGCTAACGCTCATCTTCTTTTTGTTTTACATGAAAAACAGGGCGGGACCTTGCGGATATTTTCTTTACAACGAATGGTGATTGAGCATATTCAATCAAAACGGTAAGACAAGCCTTACATTTCTCAACTTAATTGAATCTCGTCCGAATTTGACGACACTAAGCACATTTACTTTTTTTCATGACATGTACATCGAGAATTTAATCTCGGAAGATCAACTCCGAAATCTCGAAGATTAACTCGAAGGCGCGTGTATCAAACCACGTGGATCCACCCCGGCCTAAAAACCGTGGGCTCGAAGGCTTAAAGCGGCCCCAACCTTCAATCAAAGGTACAAAGGGGAGGTGCAGGCCTCCCCGAATTTTATTTAAAGCCCACTTGTAACGGATTGCGGGCCCAAGTGTATAGGCCCGCAATCACCGCCCTTCCCCGCCCTTTTGATCTAAATAATTGTTTGTGATTGTGCGTATGCTTAGGCTTTAGGTTTTATCGTCGCATATTGTTTGCTAAACTAACACACATGAGTTCGGGCTCAAAAAGCCTGAATTGGGTCCAACGCCCGTAAAACATTGACATGAGTCCGGAGTCATGCCTGGATTGGGTCCAACACCCGTTAACCAAAAGCAAACCTTTGGAGTAAACGCCACTCTTTCGCATGTTTAATGTAAGAGTTAGTAATTAGGAATCCCCGAACCAACTGTTTTTTCGACTTAACAGTTTTAAAATAAAAGTCGGTGGCGACTCCGTAATAGTTTACCTCGGTTAAACAACAACACTTTTTANCGTAAAACATTGACATGAGTCCAGAGTCATGCCCGGATCGGGTCCAACACCCGTTAACCAAAAGCAAACTTTTGGAGCAAACGCCACCCTTTCGCGTGTTTAATGTAAGAGTTAGTAATTAGGAATTCCCGAACCAACTGTTTTTCCGACTTAACAGTTTTAAAATAAAAGTCGGTGGCGACTCCGTAATAGTTTACCTAGGTTAAACAACAACACTTTTTACAAAACGGAGCCATTTTTGGATGGGTGACGGCGACGTGAGCCGCTTACTGAATCCTCCCCGAATTTCCCAAGCGAGGTCTCACGCAGTCTTTCGCCCGTCGCCTTTAAGGACCGGAGACGGTTGGCGAAACGCCCCGCAGATCTGTTCGGGAACCAAGGGAGGGTTCAACCCGGTCCCCTTCCACAGAGTCCGACGCTCGAGTCGTGACGTCGACTGGATTGGGCCTCGGGAAGCGGGCCCGAATCTTCTTGTTGCTGGAGCCGCCGCATGCGTGCTAGGCCGGAAGGCGCGCGTACATCCCGAATGGCGACTCCGCTGGGGATACTACATGTGGATTCTTTTCGAACGCTCTTACATTTTTAGTCCACATACGGAGGGGTGTTCTTGTTTGCGCATGTACTTGGTTGGCTCGGTGCCTTTTGTTTGCTCTCATGGTTGTATTCATTCACAGCTTACTAGGCATGTCTAGGTGTGCCCGAACCCGGGGCTAGGATTTTTAGGGGGGTCACCGAGAGGCCCAGCCTACTGCTCTTTGCGGTATGGTTTTTGGCCGGGGCCCCGCCTCCCTTAGTCCGAGGGAGGTTTAGAAGCCTTCATCCGAGAGTTTAACATTG
The DNA here is from genome assembly GCA_029817735.1 of Melastoma sanguineum. Lineage (NCBI taxonomy): Eukaryota > Viridiplantae > Streptophyta > Magnoliopsida > Myrtales > Melastomataceae > Melastoma > Melastoma sanguineum. Next base: position 26,459 of record JARUPW010000057.1, read on the forward strand.
TTTGTCCACTACAGGTACCAGACGCTGCATATGCATTTGTTTGTTACTAAGTGACTGTTACCTGTGCAGGGACAAGCCTCAGGTATGTTTTGTACGTGATATACTGTAAGAACTAACTTTGTTCATGTTGCAGTGGTTTGGGTTGGTTGTGGGGGGATTGGGCCTCGGGAAGCGGGCCCGGATCCTCTTGTTGTTGGAGCCGCCGCGCGTGTGCTAGGCCGGAAGGCGCGCGTACAGTCTTAACGAAGATTTTGAGAAAGGCGGGTATTTGGACCACAAGGCCGACAAAGTGAAGCATCCACAGCGTATTGTCCTCTAGCGCATAAGCAGTGATGGAATCCAGCCCCCCCCCCAAGTGTATTAGAAGAAAGGCAGACCAGAATGCCAGGAGATCTTGGTCGACTTGCAAAGGGGAAATGGGGTTCTTCAATCTGGCATTCGAGATCAGCCCGAAAGCGAATATGGCGGCCCAATCCGATACGAAGTATGCTGACCATATCAGCAAAATGAGCAGCCGATTGGATGTTCGCTTCCGGAGAGGGGAGACGATTGCAAGAAGCAGCTGCATCAAAAGGCTGAGTATCATGAAACCTCGGATATTCCACACTTCCTACATATCTAGCAAGCTCGCCACAATCGGAGTAGATGCCATTCGTGTTCTTTAATTAATAGCCCGAGAAATGACAAGAGAGATCTATTCCGCTCGCCAAATGTTAAATATGCATGGGGAAACCAGTTAACACATCTTCCCTGTGTAGCACAAACTCTAATGATGAATGGTCATAGGTTCTTCTTCGCTCCATCTCCCAAGGAGAGCAATTTGACATTTCTAAGATCTGGGCTCTGTTAAATCCAGGAAATTAATGGAAGAATACCAGGAGAGTAGGAAAACTTACGAATGAATTCCAATAAAAAGCATAAGACCATTCGACTCCTTTGTGTCAACTTGTAGGGCCTCTCGGACTAAACAAATTATGAAGAAATAAGAGTCCGAACTGAGGAGGAGGAGAAAAAAAGGGAAAGTAAAGAAAGACGCAAATCTTTATAGCGAGGAAGAGGACATGCCTGCAGGTGAAGCGGACGAGAGGAGCAGGCTGTGGTGGTGATTCCAGGGATGAAGAGGCTTACGCTGGCATCTCTTTACGCATTTCTGGTGGCATGCGGAGCTGTCTCTCATAGATCTGGAGTGAACAAAACCAATATCTTGGAAGATCCCGAACATGAAGGAAGACAGAAGAAGCTGCATCCCGAGTCAATGACATTATTAAATAGAAAAAAAAGTTTGAAACGTGGATGGTGTTTGGACAATTCATGAGGGTTGGATCGTGATGCGTGGTGGCCTTGCAGGATGGCAGCCAAGGGAGTGGAGCTGCCGGCAACAGCAGATTTTGTTAGGTTTGTTAGTGTCATGGGCTTGGGCCTGTAGTAGTGGGTTGGATTTTAGCCTCAATTAGGCTTGGGGAAAACATATGGTATGAAGTGAGAATGGTGGAAGTTAGTTAAGAGTCGTTGTGGGAGTAATTAAGCGGCAACCCAGTATAGTCGAACTTGCCGGGCCAAATTATACATGAAAAGGGAGACAAGAGTCAAGCCGATGACTATAAATCAAGCGCTTTTCGAGAGACTACTCGAGTCTAGTTTTGCTTTTTTTACTTTATTAATTTAAAAAATTGAAAAGCATTGACATTTTTCGTTTTGTGTGTACAGTATACAGAAGGACGCGTCCGTCTTGGGCTTGTCAGGCCAAGAGTTTACAAAGAGCGCAAGGACGTGTCCTCCAAATTGATGGACGCGACCTTGGCGAAGTGCTAGAACCACATAAGCATGGAGGACGCGTCTTTCGATTCTGGAGGACGTGCCCCTTTAAAAAAATAATAAATAAATAAAAAAATAAGTTAAAAAAAATACTTCTTTGAGGATTTCATTCAATTGAAAGACACATAACCCTAATCTCATTATTCTTGTGTTATTTCAGCTGTTGTTAGACACAAGTCCCAAGAGAGATCAGACAAGTTGAGAAGTCACCTCGCCTCAGTTACATATGGACATACAACTATGAAATCGACGACGAGCTACCCCAGGGGAGTATTACGTTCCATTCGTTTTTTATGCTTTCAATTAACATCGGGACGATGCTTAGTCTTGGTTTGGGGGTGCCTACTCTTTTCTAGTCTGCTTTGCTTTTATTTTGTTTAGGTATTGTGATCGTTTACTTTGAGTTTAGATGATCCTTACAAGTGTGCTTTCAATTTTGCTTTGAATATTTTTAGGTCATTTTTAGGTTGAGTTTGGGTGTGTCAAACTCCTCAGTGAAACTCGATGAAATCTTTGATGAGCTGACTCTTATTCGAGTATGGCTATTAGTGCATTTGTTCACAACCTATGGAAGAGTTAAAAATGGATCTTAATTATTGATTGGACTTAAATTGATTTTAAAAATAATAATTTCTCGGTATGAAATATTGATGATTGAAAATAATTTTAAAAATCTTATAACGCATGGTAGTGGGTGTTGAGTGGTGCCTAGTAAGACATTGACTAGAAGCAAGACTTGGGTAAAAAAAAGGGAAAAGAAGAAAAAATAAGAAAATAATGGTTACCAAGGCTCTGAGTACCAATGTTTAGGCGCGTGAAGAAAGAATAAAAAAACGTTGTTTGATTTGCGCCTAATTATGTACTTGTGATGTAAGTCATTTTTTATGTACTCAAGCATGAGATCCAAGGGGTGCTTCATCGCGTAATGCCTTGGTGCAACTGGACTAGGAGTTATTGATTGAATGCTCGTTATATAGGTGCACTAGATTGTGATGATACATTTAGAGTCATGTAGCCGGCAATAAAATTTTGCGCTAAAGAAAGTGTTGAGAAACAACCTGGGGATGAGTGGACGGTTGGTGTTTGACTTAGTTTCCACGAAGTGCCGATCTGGTGTGTTTTATTGGAAGTCTTTAATTATTGATTTCACTTCATGACATACCGAGTTGATAATTGAATAAAGTTTTTATTGACAATTGACTTGACTATGGGAAGTGAGTATTTGCATTGTTGAGAATATAATTGGAGTGCTTAGAAGAGATTGATTCAAGTGTCATTGAGGAACGTCCTTTGTTTTCTTTTTCTGTTTTCTTTCTAGGCATTTGCTCGAGGACTAGAAAATATTAGGTTTGTGGGTGTTGAAAACTCTATGAAAGTAAAGTTATTTGGTACTCTTAATAGGGCTTTACAAAGCTAGTATGAGAGTGGATGTTAGATTTTTTTTGTTTTTATCATATTTTTAGTTTAGTTTAGTGTTATGTCGGTTTTGATTATTTTATTAGATTTTGAGTTTACTTTGAGATTAATTGGAAACTAGTTGATGCCTTTTGGATTTATTTTGATTTGGTGCAGGAAAACGAGGAGATGGGCAAATGGAAAAGGGATGAAAAATGATTAAGTGCATAAAATCACAAAATAGAGAAAGAAACGTCCTCCAATCTCGGGGACGCGACCTTCCAGGACCAGCACAGCATATAGAGCAGAAGGACACGGCCGTCGAATTTGAAGGACGTTTCCTTGGAGAATCTGTTGAGTGAATGACACGTCCGTCTGTAGGAGGGATGCGACCCTCGTGAATTTGTACAAGATCTGTAAGTCTAGTTCGCCTCGCATTTCCCAATGTTTTGGCTGTGAACGCCCCTCGACGAGTCATCTAAATCTGCAACGAATCGTCGACAAACTCGGAGAAATGAGAGCAAAGAACAATCCTTTTCCCCAACTCGATAATTCAATAGAACAACCGAAATCTTCCTCAATATTACGATTTGAAGAGATAGAGCATCATTAATTACCCTCTTTAGTCATTTCAGGTTTTATTTTATTTTCTTTTATTTACTTAGATCTTTTTAACATCTTTTAGAATATTAAGAAAGCTTTTAAAGGAAACTATATATTTTCTAGGATAGCCTTAGTTAGGTCACGTTCCAGTTTTTTAGTTTTAGACTTCTGATCTAAAGAGGAGGAGGAGGTGCCGGCTAGGGTTCGAGTGAAGATTTGGACGACGCGACAACCAACTGGATTGGGAGATCAGGAGGGCATTCCTTATCTATTTTCCTTGATTTCCATGTCGTTGTTATTTTCTTCTAAACTTTGGATGTTTTCTTGTTTTTGAATGAATTAATATTCTTATCTAGGTTGCTAAATTCGCATGACTTGTTGAAGTGATTTTGAACGTGAATTAATTATTCGAAAGTCTGGTGTTCTTTGATGTGTTTGCATGTTTATTTTTCTAAAATATGATTGGCATCGGTTTATGAATTAACTCGGATTGTCTTAGCATGAGAAAGTGTAAGAATGATTCGAGAGGAAAATCAAAGAACAGGTTAATAGTAACTACAATTCATATTAATTGGATTAACTTTTGGGCGTAGATTAATAGTAACCGTAGATAGGGATATCACAATTAATGTTAAAATGCTAGGAGTTAAATGAATAGAGATAGTCGAGAGACGTCTAAATTATATGAGAGCCTAATTTAAATCCTCTGACAACTTTATCTAAGCGTTCAATTGATCAACGACAAGTTAAGTAAATTTAGTTGCCTAGGCTTTCTTAATTGGTATTTTCTCGTTATCCTTACTGATTTTAATTTCATAATTTTTATTTAATTGATCATTTATTCGATTAGTCTAGACAAGATAAGTGGCTTGATTTGGTGCTCAGGAACAAATAGTCCTCGTGGGAACAATATCTTACGTGTTATAATCGATTCTTGTGTATACTTATGCACAACACATTTTTAGCAGGAAACTGCACAATGATACTGCTCTCCCTTCACTACTAATGACATACCCTGTAGTCTTTCTTCGAGTATCGTGATCTCCAGCGTAGTTTGCATCGTAGAACCCAATAACTTTGCAGTCTCTTTCCTTTTCATAGTATACTCCATGATCCATCATACCCTTAACATACCCTAGTATCTTACGAACTACTTCAAGGTGAGACTTCTTTGGTGGTTGCATAAATCTGCTTACCAATCCGACGGCTAATGATATGTCTAGTCTTGTATATTTAAGGTAAACTAAACTTCCCGCTAGTTGACAATACCTCGTGTGGTCTTGAAGATCCTTGCCATCAATCGTGCTGAGCTTGGGAGTTGATATCGGCTTGTGCTCGAGCATCCATACTTCTTCAAACCTCCATTGCGTATTTATCTTGGTATAGGAACATGCCTTCTGAAATTTGTTCAACTTTCAATCCGAAAAAGTGCTTGAGCTCTCCTAGTTCATTTGTCCTTTATTCGATTAGTCTAGATAATATTTAGTGGCTTGATTTGGTACTCAGGAACAATATATCCTCGTTGAAATGATATCTTACGTGCTATAATCGATTCATGTGTAAACTTGCGCACAACATATTTTTAGCAGGACACTGTACAATGAAATTGCTCCCCCTTCAACACTGACGACATACCCGGTAGTCGATCTTTGAGTATTGTGATCTTCGGCGTTGTCCGCATAGTAGTACCCAACAAGTTTGCATTCGTGCAGAGCTTGGGAGTTGATATCGGCTTGTGCTTGAGCATTCCATAATTCTTCAACACCTTCATTGCGTATTTATCTTGGTACAGGAAGTGCTTGAGTTCTCGTAGCTCATTCACTGAAACCACACGGAAAGATTTTCCCTGATCAGCTTTATCTCCATGTAGTGGTGTCCAGTTATGATCAAGTCATCTGCATAATAACCACTATTACAATCTTCTCTTTTTGAACTTTCATGAAGAGACTTAAATCTATGACAAACACAGTATATTTGCTCTAGACTAAGAATTTTGTAATCTAGTCATACCATGCTCTTTGAGCCTCCTTCAGTCTGTATAACTCTTAATTTTAACAATCATAATAGTTGTTAGCAGCATAGCATGGTTTATCGATGTACGTTGAAGATCTCATCTGTTGTAGATGAGGAGCAGGAAAGATCATTTTAGTCTCTTTCCATGTCGGCCAAACTCAAAGATCTAACGAATCATACCGCCACCAAATAGTCATATCTCAAAAATCAATCAATCATGTATTAGTATTTGTTTCAACATGATCAAGTAAAACTTTCAAATAATTAAAACTTAAAATTTTGAGATATCGTTTGTTTTCATAGTTAAAGGACGATGTTGAGATAATAATCTGTAGTAATTTTTGTTCTCTCTCATAACTCCTTCGACAACAGCAAGCTTCTATTACTACTTTTAGTTATTTTCGTAAATCGGTAGTAGTTAGTCTCTTGTCTACAAAACCTTTGGGCTTGTTCCATGAAGATTACTCTATCTAACTCTCGTGTAGAAAAGCATTCTTTACGTCCATTTGCCATGGTCTCCACGACTTACAAGCTGCTAGAGCGAGCAATACCCTAATCGTTGTAATCTTGGCGACTCGACTAAATGTCTCGTCATAATCCAAGCCATACTACTATGAGAATCCTCGAGTGACAATTCGAGTCTTGTACCTCTTTACTAAACCATTTGGGTGAGTCTTTACCTTGCACACCCATTTGCAGGATATGGGTCTAATCACCTAGTTTAGGAACCGAATCCTAAGTTTGTTTTTCTTTTGATGCTCCAATCTCTTCTCTCATTTTTTCTTGCTAAACTTCGTCCTTAGATGGTTCTTCAAAAGTTGAAGGCTCTTGTGAATCGAGATCTTCTACAAGGGCGGCATCTATGTCCATGTTGGAGGTCTATGTTGTCTCGTAGGTCTCCTAAGTGATGTTGCACTGTATTAATCTTCTTCTGTTGCATCTTGAGATGACCTTTGATGGACTCTCGTTTGGCATGGTCACTCTTCTTCTTGGTGATTGTTTCTGGTTGAGGGAATTTCTTCTATCCCTTCGACATTAAGCTTTAAGAAGACTTCCTCTATGACTTATCTCCTGCTTCCTTAGAAGATGACCACCAAGAAGCTACTCCATCGAAGACGACATTGTGAGATACAGTGCACTTGTTTGTAGTAGGATCACAATACCTTCGTCCTTTTCTCTCCATGTCATATATAATGAAGATGCACTTAGTCGCTTTCGTGTAAAACTTACTTAGCAAGTGGTTGGGTATAAATACATAGCAGACGCACCGGAAGACTTGAAAGTGACTAGCAGTAGGCTTCATCTTCCATACTAGCTAGTAAGGTGTCTTGAAGTCAAGTTGAGCTTGTGGTAGCCTGTTTGCAACTGTTGCATTCTTCATGTATTCTACCAAGTATCTTCGTTTTAATGTCCTTGCATGTAACATGATTCGCCACATTTATGCAAGACATTTGTTTTGTCTTTCTACTACTCTGTTCTATTGTGGCTTGTGAGGGCCTGTCAGTTTTCTCTTTATTTTACAGTCCTCCAAGTACTCAACAAACTCCCATAAGGGTATATTCTCAACCTTTTTCAATATGCAGACACTTCATCTTCATCTGCAAGTCACTCTCCGCCTTGACTTGACGCTTTGAGTTTTGGACTGGTTTTCCGATGTTTGCGCGGGTAGTCCTCAATTTCATTTGACATAACATGTCTCTCACCTCATGCACACTTGTATCTTTCTTTTTGCATGTACACTGAGCATACAACTTTGGGAGGATTGACTCCGAATTTTCGAAGATACTCGAAGGCGCGTGTATCAAACTACAAGGATCTTTCTGCGTGTGTAAGAACCGAGATGTCAAGGCAATAAATCGGCCCCAACCGTCACATAAGGTCCAAATGGGGAGGTACGGGCCTCCCAAAAGAATTCAAAGCCCACTTGTAACGGCTTGCCGACCAAGTGTATCGGCCCGTGGTCACCACCCTTCCCCGTCCCATTTATCTAAAGAATTGGATGTGGATGAATGTGTTGTAGGCACATTAGGATTTTTGTCCCTTGTTTGATGGTTTTCCTAAACAACCAATATGAGTTCGACAAAAATCCTTTTTACGGAGCCATTTTGGATGGGTAACGGCGATATGAGCAGCTTTCTGAGTCCTCTCAAAAGCCCATGAATGAGGCCTTAACGCAGCCTTTCGCCTGTTGCCTCCATAGAACTGGAGCTGATTGGAGAAACGCCCCGCAGGCCCATTCGGGAACCCAGGGAGGGCCCAACCCAATTCCCATTCGTAGTGTCTGACGCTAGAGTCGTGATGCCGACCGGATTGGGCCTTGGGGAGCGGGCTTGGATCCTCGGGTCGTCCGAACTGCCAGTCGGGTGATAGGCCAGAGGGCATACGTATAAAAGTCATTTGATTTCGATCAGATAAATTTCTTGATCAATGTTGATAATTCAAAGAATATTCCTTTTAATAATTATTTATTAACTAAATAATTATAACAATATTTCCTTACGGGACATGTTTCATGAGTGTTCCACTAAGAGGGGGGTGAATTAGTGTTAAATTCCCATTGAAGATTTTTANTTATTAACTAAATAATTATAACAATATTTCCTTACGGGACATGTTTCATGAGTGTTCCACTAAGAGGGGGGTGAATTAGTGTTAAATTCCCATTGAAGATTTTTAACTCTTTTTCAATTAACCCCGGAGAAGAAGAAAGCTTCTGTAACACAGAACCGTAGTGACAAGTTTCTGTAAGACAGAACGTACGAATGTGATTGCAATTTATTTGATGCACACAGGACTTTTATAGCGGTTCAACAACTTACTTACGTCCACTCTTCACCCAGAATTTGGATGGTATTCACTCAGACTTAACTCCGTAACAATTACAGAACATGATCAACAATAGAACTTTTATAGCACAGACCAGAAGGTTTTACACCACAGAAGACTGAGTGGCAAAGAACAGACCAGAAGGTTCTGTACTAAAGTAACTAAGTTGCACAACACAGACTAGAAGGTTTTGTACCTAATGTGTCAACCCTTTATAACACAAATCAAAAGATTCTGTACCGAATGTGTCAAACCTCTACAGCACACACCAAATGGTTCTGTACCAGAGATGACTTGGTTTCACAGCACAGACCGTTAGATTCTATATCAAAGATTTCAACCCTCTACTACACAGACTGTAAGGTCCTATACCAAAGGTGACTGATTTTCAAAACACAGACCGTAAGATTCTGTACCAAAGATGTCAACCCTCTACTACACAGACCGTAAAGTTCTGTACCAAAGGTCATTGATTTTCAAAGCACAGACCGTAAGGTTCTGTACTACAGTAACTAACAAATGTAACCGGTTGTCGGACGTTTCCCGCAGGCGGTGTTCTCTCCTGCACAGCAACCTGCCATGACGTCCTCCAAGACTTTTCACTCCGGCAGCGTCTCCACCTAGACAGCACCCAGCCGCGACTTCCCTTGCGCGATCCCTTTAGATCTCGACTGAGCAAACACAAAACCCTTACCCAAGGTTCTTCTGCGTGGTCCCTCGAGACTACGGCTAAGCAGACATAGAAACCCTGCCCAAGGTTATCCTGCTCACACAGAACACTACACCATAGAAGCTAGTTAGTCCCGCACCTTCTGTGCTCCTGGGGTATATGCCCTTCTCTCCGGCCACAGCATGTTGGCCACGCCAGCAACCTGTCGTACGCATCCCACCAACGTCTCCTGCAGCTTCCAATCGAGTCCCTCGTAGCCCCCGAGTAACCCTCCCAAAAGACTTCACCAACGATGCAGCCTTCTACAGCTAGCGCTCCTCGTTTGTGACTAACTCAAACGAAACGAAAGGATACAAGCTCTCAGCACACGCTCTGTGGATAAAAAAACTGATACAAAAGTTACAAGTTACTAATAAAGTCTTGGTTGAGTGTCTTATTTATACAAGAAAGCCTAAGTGAAAGATAAAAGGTGATCTTTACGATCAGCCTTCTGCAAAAACAATGAAAACTATCAATCATATATACGTTTAGGTAATCAAATCATATCAATTAGGATTAAGATATGATATAATTCTCATGTATACTACGCTACAAAAGGTTGTGGTTGAATATGGTCAGCAACCTTCTGTAAATGGAAATAATCAAAGATTAACTACCATATGAATTGAAACCGATACCATTCTATTCGGCACAATCAAATGAATGTATCTAGACAGATGATAATGATTGACATACCAAATAACGGTCATTTAGTGGTCGTATGAAACCACAGAAAGTTGTAGACAATCTTACAAAACCTTGTCATAAATAGAAAATTATATTTCCTTCTATTGAAAATATAATCCCTAATGGGGTTATTTGGAAACGTAATCTGTTTAATTTGATCAGACTAACATTTTGATGAAAGCCTAATTATTTCGTGACTAATTAATGATTAAACAATCATATAATCACAAAATATTTCTTACAGAAAGTTCTCAACGTGAGTAGCTTCTGTAAAGTAGATGTTTGACTTCTGTTACACAGAAGGTCAGGGCTCCTCATCAAAAGCTATTCAACAATTTCCCCCTTTTTGATGATGAAAAAAAATTCATCGTTGAGGGAAATATTTTTGCAAGTAACTCCCCCTAACTCCCCCTAGATAGGTGAGAGTACGAGTCTTGCAGTTTACAGAACCATATGGTTTTTGTTTAACAGAGCATAGAAGCTTATGTTATTTTAGCCCGACAAAAATGATGAGTTTTTACTTTTACACTCCCAGCAAAGGTGACTATATAAGATCACAATTCACATACCCTCGAGAAGGTTGATTATGAGCTGTAAGTCTCATCGCCTTCTACACCCTAGAAGGTATAGAAAATCAAAGATTTTTCTATAACTCAATACAAAGCGAGGTACTCCCCCTGAACACAATTTCTCCCTCTTTTTGTCACATCAAAAAGATAAGTGAGAGAAAAATGATAGAGAAGAGTTGATTTCTGCAGAGGGTATGACAATTACGTTCAAAACCATTGTGTAGAATGTAGGTTTAGGTGCTGCAGAGGGTAAGACAGAAAGTTCAAAACCATCATGCAGAAAGATGTGTTCAACAAAGTGGCACTTATTACAACCCAGTAGAGCATGAAAATCAGTTTTTGGTATAGGAAAACAAAAAAGTCAGGCAACATAAGAGTTCACTCTACATCATTAGAAGAGCCCTCTTCAAGCATGTCGCTCAGAAGCTTTCCCTGGTGTTCCACCAAGCGAGTCAGGTCAATGACCATTCGCTGAAGGACGTGGATATCTTCCTCATTGGCTACAGCTTGTTGCTGGAGATCTTTGAGGAGAGCAGTTTGGTCCAAGGGGAGAGACGCTTCAGCCGAAGATTTGGACCGTCTCTGTGCTGCAGAAGGTGCGGCAGTATCCTTTCTGGCAGTTCTGGCAGATAGAGGCTTGTCCTCCTCACTGAAACAGATTCCTGTGACTTTCCTTTCAGGGTCCAGGTGTTTCCCTTCCTCACGTAATGCATGTTGTCAATGATCTGGTTCCCAAAGGTACCAACCTTCCATTTTCTTGGAAAGCAGAGGCATTAGTAGGGACACGGGCAAGTTTAAGAAGGCCGATAATTACCTGGCTGTAAGGCAAAGCCTTTCCTGCTGTGTTGCAGCACCTTTTCATGTGTTGGAATACCAGCAAGACAAGTTTGAGGGGGATCCCTTTCAGAATATGAACCATCAGCAAAGCATCATTAGAGGTGATGGTGTCGATGCTACCGGTCCTTGACAGAAGGCAGATGGGTCAAATCAACTTGAGGAGATACGAAAGCAGCAAGAATTGATGTTAAATGACCATGCAATTTCAATCAAGCAATTAGAGATGCAGATGGGTCAAATCGCAGGATCCTTGGTCATGCAACCGCATGGAGAGTTACCAAGCAACACGGAGCTCAAACGAAAAAATCGGGAGAATTGCAGTGCTATCACTCTACGAAATGGAAAGGATCTTGAAGAAGAATTTGAGAGACAAGAGGCTGAAAAGGAACATGCTCGTGAAAAACAACGAAATAAGGTAAGTGAGGAAGAGTCTAGAAAGGACTCCGGACAGCTTGTTGCAGCGACACCGGTACGTACTAATCCTATTCCTCTAGTTCCAACAATTCATTTTCCACAAAGAATCAGAAAATATGCTGACGAGCAACAATTCCAGAAATTTCTTGAGGTCTTTAAAAAGCTGCAGATTAACAACCCATTCGCGGAGGCTCTTAAGCAAATGCCGAGCTACGTAAAGTTTATGAGGACATTCTCTTGAAGTAAAGGAAGCTCGGTGGTCATGAAACAATCTCCTTACTAGAAGAATGCAGTGCTATCTTACAAAGGAAACTCCCTCCCAAGCTTAAGGATCCAGGTAACTCTACCATCCATGTAACATTGGGAAGGATTTTTTCAGACATGCCTTATGTGACCTAGGAGCGAGTATCAACTTAATGCCGTTCTCTATTTTTGAGAATTGAATATCGGTGAGGTAAGACCTACATCACTCTCTCTATAATTAGTCGATCGTTCTTATACTTATCCTAAGGGTATTGTGGAAGATGTTTTGGTGAAGGTTGACAAGTTCATATTTCCCGCTGATTTCGTGATTTTGGACTACGAAGAAGATCGTGAGATCCCCATCATCCTAGGACGACCTTTCCTAGCCACGGGGAGAACATTAATTGATGTCCAGAAGGGGGAACTGACGATGAGAGTTCATGACTAGGAGCTAACCTTTAACATTTATAGTGCTATGAAGATACCTAATGAATCTGGTGAATGCAGATACGTGGACATAATTTAAGAAGTTGCCTATGAGACATTTCTAGAATCTTGTGAGTTGGAGATAGAGGAAGAAAAGAAGCATGGAAATGCAACAAATGTCGAGGAAATTGAGAAAGGAGATGCGGCATATATACGTCAATTCCAAAGAGTAGAACCTCTTGATCGTCCTTCATCGACAACAAAACCATCCATTGAAGAACCTCCGAAGTTAGAACTAAAACCATTGCTCGAGCATTTGAGGTATTCTTACTTGGGAAAGGAAAACAAGCTTCCAGTTATCATATCATCAACGTTGACTAACAAGCAAGAGGAAATGTTGTTACAGGTGCTCCGAGAGCATAAGACGGCCATTGGATGGACAATAGCGAACATCAAGGGGATTAGTCCAACACTTTGCATGCATAAGATCGTGTTGGACAATGACAAAAAGCCCATAGTTGAACAACAACGAAGACTAAACCCGCACATGAAGGAAGTGGAGAGGAAAGCAATTATTAAGTGGCTTGATGCATGCATTATTTATCCGATCTCGGATAGTTCTTGGGTGAATCCAGTACAATATGTGCCGAAGAAAGGAGGCATGATGGATGTTGAAAATAGCAAAAACGAACTCATCCCAACAAGGACAGTTACTGGCTGGAGAGTATGCATGGACTATAGGAAACTCAATGCAGCTACATGCAAGGACCACTTCCCACTTCCCTTTATTGATCAGATGTTGGATCGACTTACAAGTAAAAGTTATTATTGTTTGCTTGATGGTTATTCTGGTTATAACCAGATAGCAATCGCACCAGAAGATCAGGAAAATACCACATTCACCTGCCATTACGGTACGTTTGCTTTTCGCCGAATGCCGTTTGGTTTATGTAACGCACCTGCCACATTCTCTGACATGATTGAGAAGACAATTGAGGTATTTATGGATGATTTTTTCGTATTCGGATTAACATTTGAAAATTGTTAAGATAACCTTGAGGCTGTCTTAAATCGTTGTGAAGAGACAAATTTGCTTTTAAACTGGAAAAAATGTCATTTCATGGTGCGAGAAGGTATTGTTCTTAGCCACAGGATTTCTAATAGCGGTATTGAAGTTGAAGACAATTGAGAAACTACCGCCTCCAACATCGGTAAAGGGTGTACGAAGCTTCTTGGGCCATGCCGGGTTCTATAGGCGATGCATAAAAGACTTCTCCAAGATTACCAAACCGTTATGTAACCTTTTGGAGAAAGATGCATATTTTGTGTTTGACAGTAAGTGTATGGAAGCATTTCTTGAATTGAAAGGAAGGTTAGTCCCCGCTCCGATCATTATAGCTCCTGATTGGACTCTTCCGTTTGAACTTATGTGTGATGCTAGTGACACAGCAGTAGGAGCAGTCTTAGGGCAATTTAGATAGCATGAGTCGCCAAACATACCATTGGAATGTCTGGCTGTTCATATATTGTTCTATGGATACATTTTGTTTTGTTAAATTAACAAACGGTTTGACGTTGGAGTTACGTGGTGTGCGTCGGTCTACTAATAATTCGTCCAGCTCGGAACGTTAAAGAGTAAGCCGTCTGTAATAGTTGTTCGCAATTCCGAGCTGAATACAAGGGCCTCAGTCTAACAAGTGTGCTGATTAATTATTTTTCGATCTGTTTTTTTTGTAAGATCGGACATTGTTCACCAAAAAGTGTGAACTATAGCTTTCCCTATATTTTTAAACATGACAAAAGTGGTGGTTCGACTGTTGCGGCTTCCACTTAACACAATTTTGTTCGTTCGGGGGGGGGGGGAATTTTTTTTATTTTTCCCTATTTTTCGTTAACTTTAGTCATTTATTTGTCTGTATCCACTTTGGAGGCTATTCGTTATCTTTAAACGTGTAATTCTCAATGTTGCCCATATTTAAGTCCTAACATATATAATCGGCCTTTACAAAGGCCGATCCTTAGGTGAAGTGTAAAAAAACACATC
>JARUPW010000057.1:41166-218722 GCA_029817735.1 Melastoma sanguineum
CCACCCGCCCTCCCCCTCTCTTGTAGGAAGGAGTCTGCAACTCGGCCTCGGAAGTTTTTTATTTTACTCCATAAAGGAAGGGCCTTTGTAAGGTCAACTTCCTTCATGCATTAAGGAAGTCGGCTTTACAAAGGCCATCTTCTTGTGGCAATTTTTTAAAAATTTTCAAAAAAGCGAACCTCATGCATATGGTATGGTTCTCATAAGGCCGACTTCCTTCATGATTGAAGTCGGCCTTTGTAAGGCCAATTTCGCCACCTTTGTCAAGAAATTTCGAAACTTGGGACTTTATTTGATGAAATAATTACGGCACAAATGTTATTTAGAACAAGTCTTAGGTCACACAAGTGGTCGAAAGCATCGAGAACGAATGCTTCATTGACGAAGGTCATCATCGCTCCAGTGATAGGTAGAGTGTCGAGGATGGGTGCTGCTTTGACGAAGGTCGTCGTCGCTTGTACGTGCGCCCTTCCGTGACCTCGCGGCTCGGGACAACGGTTCGGATGACACGAAGATCCGAGGCCCGCTCCCCCGATACTCCTCCGATCTGCGTTGGGACTCGGGCGTCAAGGTGCTGTAGAAAAGAGCGGAGTTGATCCTCCTGTGATTCCTAATTGGGCCTACTCGTGTGGGCTCTAGAAGTGACCGCTAAGACAACCGGCTTCAAATACGTCGGAAATCGGTACACATGTAGTTTGCTAACAGACAGCTTACTGCAATCCCACTTATGAGGCCTGTTTGTTGGATCGTCTCCAAATTTTCCATAATAAAACTAGACTCGACGACGGTTGTAAACATATATATCGACCGTTGAAGTTTCTGGTAAAGCTGGATACAATCTCGTGAATAGAACATACGCAGGGATGAACTCGTCGCACGTCATAGCCCTGTTCTTTTCATGATTCCAAATGGTCTCCCCGTTGGATTGTCGCTATATTTGACGGACATATTTTTTGCATTTATTTCTGGACATTATTTCTATTTATGTGCACGGTATGCTTTTCTATTTTTCATTCAAGCCTTCTGTTCTACTCAGTAGTACACTGCTGCCCCGAAAAACCCAATTTCTGAAACTTCGATTGAATAATGTGACCAAAGGGTTTATACAGGCATGTTCCTCTTTAAGTTTCAGAGATTTTGGCGATGGTTTCATAATTTTTCGACGTGTTTTGACTGGGTTTTGGTCTGGTTTTTCTTATGATTGGTGGGGTTCGAACCAGGATCATGACAAGGTTCCAAACACCCACCATCCACATTATGCCACTTGGGTGTCCTCGGAAGAACTGCTCCACTATTTAGTCTAACTATACTAAAAAGTGCATATTCCTGGTATCATTATACGACAAGAAGTTATTGGCAAAATTATGTAATACATTGCCAACATCTGTACTCAAATATAGGCCAGTCATATTGTTGGCGCGTAAGTTGCGTTCCTCACAACACGTATCGAATTTTATAGTAAATGTATGGTCGCCGTAAAGTAAGGGTAAACGAAATATCAGAATTTAATCCAAAAGTACTGAATTTACAATGTTTTGTATTGTCACCGTAAAGTAAACGAATGCAAGTGGAAAGGATAAACACAATACTGGAATTTATTTCAGTAGTATCAAGTTTACAGCAAGACACTTACAGACATAACTTGAACGGAGAAACAATAAAAATGACTTGACGATGCTTCACGACGGTCGGTAGCGGATGAACGGCGGCTACAACAGACCCATTTAATGGAATCTACCTTGGAAAATCGGTGATCGAGCATCAATAGCTCCGAAATTGAATGCGACGACACTAAGGGTGGAAGGTGAATTCGAAGTGGTAGCATATCAACAATACCGGAATGAATCGACAGCACTGAGGATGGAAGGTTGTAGACACTGGAAAAAAAGGAAAAAGACAAAATCAGAGCAAAGTATGAGGTTCTGTGTTTGTTGTTGTTGTGGGTTGTTTGTTGAGATTACTTTTTATATATCAAAATCTAGTGGTTGTGATTGTTCAGTAGTATAAGCTCTTCTTAAATTGTGTGCACGATCTTATTTCTACTGGAACCATTCACGTCGTATTTCATCCGTAAAACTAATGTCTATTGAAACTCTAGTATTAAGCGTCCATTTAAGAATCAAGTATAATTTGTCAAAAAAAAAAAGAAAAGAAAGAAAGAGCAATACTAATGAATTCCTTGGACGTCTTACTGTTATCCCGCAAACGGCCATTTTATTATAAAACAATAATATAAAACAAAATTCAACAGCGAAATTTCTCATTGCTTTTTGTTGTGTCAACAAGTAGAATCGCTACTGACTTATAATAATAATAATAATAATAATAATAATAATAATAACAACATAAAATGCAATTTATAAAGAAAATTGGTAAAAATTAATGCTATTCATAAAAGATATTGAATATTTATTCTAAACTTTTAAGTGTAAGTAACATAAGTTTAATTAATATTGATATCCTAGCCTCGAATTTTTAAATAATTTTTATACCTTCGAAAAGAATGGTTTTGATCATTTTTGTTGGATGACGTTAATGATTTTTTTAAATAAAAAGTAATTTTTTTCTTAAATTATAATGAAAGAATTCCCAACATAATATTTATTAAATTATTTAGTTGCATGGTTATAGGAAAAAAACAAACTNGTCCCCGCTCCGATCATTATAGCTCCTGATTGGACTCTTCCGTTTGAACTTATGTGTGATGCTAGTGACACAGCAGTAGGAGCAGTCTTAGGGCAGAAAAAGGATAAGCATATTCATGCAATCTACTATGCTAGAAAGACACTAGATTCGGCGAAGTTAATTACACCACAACAGAGAAAGAAATGTTAGCAATTGTGGTTGCTTTTGACAAGTTTAGATCGTATCTGATTGGATCTGTAGTTATTGTTCATATTGATCATGCCGCTATACATTACTTAATTTCTAAAGCCGACGCAAAACCAAGATTAATTCGTTGGGTGTTATTGTTGCAAGAGTTTGATCTAACTATTGTGGACAGGAAAGGGACTAAGAACCAGGTGGCAGATCACTTGTCAAGATTGGAAGAGGGAAAAGTGACTGCACATTCAACAAGGATTGATGATTTTTTCCCGAATGAACATCTACTCAGTGTAGAAATGCTGCTGCACCGTGGTATGCCAACTATGTAAACTATATCGTAGCAAACGTTCTTCCTCCGGACATCACAAGTCAACAACGCAAGAGGTTTGTACATGAAGTTAAGTTTTATATGTGGGATGAACCTCTCCTTTTCAAGAAATGTGCAGATCAGGTCATTCGGCGATGTGTCCCTAAAGAGGAAATATTGTTGATTCTTGAGCAATGCCATGCAGCTCCATATGGTGGACATTTCGGCGGTCACAAAACCGCAACAAAAGTTCTTCAGTCAGGTTTCTTTTGGCCCATCCTCTTTACAAATGCACATAATTTTGTTGCCCATTTTTATCATTGCCAAAAAGTGGGAAACATTTCTCGTCGTGATGAAATGCCTTTACAAAACATATTGGAAGTGAAAATCTTTTATGTGTGGGGAATAGACTTCATGAGCCCCTTTGTTGACTCTTTTAAAAATAGATACATTTTAGTTGCTGTTGACTATATATCTAAATGGATAGAAGTGGTTGCATTGCCAACTAATGATGCTCGTGGAGTGTTAAAGCTTCTCAAACAGATTTTCACGCGTTTTGGAGCACCAAGGGCCATTATTAGTGATGGCAGAGCATATTTTTGCAACGAAAAATTCACTGCACTAATGAGAAAGTATGGAGTCAAGCATAAGATTGCATTACCATACCATCCGCAAATGTGTGGCCAAGTGGAATTGTCAAATAGAGAAATAAAGAGGATCTTGGAAAAAACGGTGAGCACCAACAGGAAGGATTGATCGATTAAATTAGATGACGCTCTGTGGGCATATCGGACAACATTCAAGACCCCAACTGGGACATCGCCATACAAGTTGGTCTTCGGAAAAGCATATCATCTGCCAGTGGAACTAGAGCATAAAGCTTATTGGGCGATTCAAAAGTTCAACATGGATCCAACTGAGGCAGGAGAACATATGATTATGCAACTGAATAAAATAGAAGAATTTCGTTCAGAAGCTTATGAGAATGCCCGAATCTATAAAGAGAAAACCAAAGTGTGGCATGATCGTCGCATTAAAGATCGCAAATTTTTTCCAGGTCAGCTCGTGCTTTTATTCAACTCACGTCTTAAGTAGTTTCCAGGAAAACTTAAATCCCGTTGGTCGGGACCATTCAAGATCACCCTGAAATTACCTTACGGAGTTCTCGAGTTGTTGGGAAATGATGATTCAAACAAGTTTAAGGTAAATGCTAGCCGAGTGAAGCCCTACTTGGGTGGTACTATTAACGGGACCTGGTGATACTAATGATGGAAGTTGTCTAACAGAAGTCAAGCGTCAAGCCGACGACGTTAAATCAAGCGCTTATTGAGAGGCAACCCAATACTTCATTTCAGTTTAATTTATGCAGTTTTATTTTATTTTATTATTTTTTTATGCAGGTAATAAGCGGTGGACAAAATGTCTTGTGCGGCCAGAAGACACTTTTGTGTGGCCGCACGAGTGACAACCTCCAACCACAAAATGTCTTGTGCGGCCACACGACACTTTTGTGTGGCCGCACGACCTTGCTAAAAAAAATTATAAAAAATTATAAAAACCAAGATCGAATCTTTTCTCTCCTTCGTCTTCCTTTTGCATCTTTACCTTGATTTTGCTATTGCCCTAGGGAAAAGGACGAAATCCACACATTCACCTACGCCGATTGAGGAAGACCCACCCACGCCGGCCGATTGCGCAAGAACCCACCCTATTCCTTCAACTAGGAGTAGTGGGTCTTGCTTCTTCCCCTTGAGTAACGAAATCGGCAACTTGACTCACTCGTGGTTTGTCTCCTCCAACCTACCTCTCTTAGGGTACCGTCTAGATTGGGGTTTTGTCTTTGTTATTGTGTGCTTGTGTGATTTGGGCGGACTCTTTTGCACATGCCCCGCCCAACAATGAGGACGACATGAATGAGGAATAGAAGATGATGAATAAGGCGCGTGTCGTTTCCCTTTTCATTTTGTTTCGCTTATTTTTCTTATTTCTTTTACCATCGGGACGATTCTTCATCTAGGTTTGGGGGGATTTGCCTTTGCATTTGCATTGTCTTTAGGTTAGATTAGTTGAATGCATGAGATTAGATTCGCATTTTCATTCTAGGGAGTCGGAGTTGGTATAATTGTGTTCCATGATGTAATTAATCGGTTACGAGTCTAGTTGTGGGAGGATGAAGGTTTGAACTTTGACTTGTGTGAGGTGATATTGTGTTCCTATCCAAAACTAGGGAAGAAATTATTTTTATGGCTGAAACGAGTCCAGATCTCTTAGAGCACATGGAAGTTAGGGAGGAGTAGAGCCACCTTGATAACCTTGTGAAGCGAACCATTAGGTGGAACGAAAAAAAAACGAGAGAAAAAAAGAAAAAAAACATTTTGCCAAGGCTTTGAAGACCAATGTTTATGAAGAAAAAGGAAAAAGAAGAAAAAAAGTATGAAAAATCAATAATGCCTGAATAAGTATTTGTGGTGTGAGTCGTGATAGTGATGGCTTGAGTTATTAGATCCGAGGGGTGCTTTATCACCTAATGCCTTGGATCGACTGGTTCGGGAGCAATTGGTCAAAAGCTCGTTACATGAGTCTCCATTATTACCGATAAGACAGTTAGAGTCGAGCAAGAGAAAAAAGAAGAAGTAAAAAGAAAAAAGTTTTCTTTCTGAAATGTGTTATTTGAGTGATGGACTTGTTTTAAGCTGAAAATGTGGTTGTCGAAAATGTATTTATAAAAAGATGTGGAGGATAGGAATATGAGGTTGTCGAAACACGAGTTTGGTATGGGCAGGAATCGGACCACACTGGTTGAGTAGCTGATTTGCTCGGGACTAGCAAAAATTAGGTTTGGGGTGTGTCAACTATAAGAAGTTAGAGTTATATGTTTCATTTACGAACCTAATTAGTGTTAGACACCCGATATTTAGAGGATTATGTAATTAGTTTGCATGTTATTTTCGTTTTACTCGTTTTGCTTGGATACTTTCGTACTTGGGATGTTCTTTGTAAGAAAAAGGGTCGATACGACGCGAAATCCATATCGAGGAAGGCATCTTGAAGGAGGAGTGACAAGAAGGTAGATGGTAGAGTGGCCGAGAGGAAAGCTGCTGGACAGGAAGAGTCGTGTGGCCACACGAGGATTTGGAGTGGCCACACAAGCGCACCGGATTTGGATAGAAAGGTTCGTGCAGCCACACGAGTATCTGGTGTGGCCACACGGGACGAGAGAATCTTTTTATATTATTTCCTAAAATCTTGGGTGCTTTGGGAAGATTTACCCTAGCAAAAAAGGATGCAAATCGTGAGTTTTGGGGGGAACAGAGTCTGCAAGGCGACGGCTAAGAAAGAGGGATCGGAGAAGACAATGGAGATTTTCTTTTCCTTTCTTTTCTTGTTTTGCTTGTTGGCTAGTATGCAGAACTAAATCTTTTATCTAGGACGGTGATGAACCGCCTCGTGTAGTTGATTGTCTAAACTCTTTTCGGAATCAATTCGGAAGTTTCACGTTTGCTTATGTTCTCTTCTGCTTAATGCTTGCATATTGGGTTGATCGCCGATTTGTCTGATTTCTTATCCTTTAGTAGGCTCGAGAGAGGGACTTAGGATTAGAAGAGGGAGAATATAACATAGGTTAAGCCTGAGAGATCAGATTAACTCAAAGGAGTATAAAGATATACGCTCGTAGGTAACCAAGACAACAATTGGCTCTTAAAGGGTTATAGTTGTTCGTACATCACTATAGAGATATAGGTTTATGGATAATTTATAATTCACCATTACAAACTCAAGAGAGGTCGAATGAACTATAAGAATTGTGGTTAGTAAACGTGAAATCGAGGGAATTGAGGAAGAGAGAATGCAGATAGTTCGTGAATGATAGGAGATTCATAATCCTGGGTTCTTCATCCATTGATTTATTCTATACGTGCTTTTGTTTAGTTGCTATTTTCATTCTTACATTAAACCTTTTAAACAATTAAAACTCTACTGGCTAGATTGAGACTTGTTAAGTTGATAATCGACAAAATATTCTGAACAATCTCCGTGGGAATGACTTTTACTCATTACTTTATTACTTGTACGACCCGTATACTTGTATGTGCATTTTAGCGAACAACATCAACTTATTATGTTGAAGAAGCCCAGAAAACGGTTGGGAAAATCTCGCAGAGTCCCTCTCGAGCTATGCTATCCGTATTTTCAAGCACGGCTACGGGACACGAAAACGACAAGTACATCGAAATCGAAAGCATAAGGGAGGATGCCTACTTGGGATAAGAGAACACAGTAGACCCATTCGAAGGCCGTCATATAGTCGGAACTTTTTGAAGGGCAAAGGGGATCATCCTTGCTCTCTAGGGTTGATCTCATCAGCGTCGAGCTTAAGGAGATTCAACTTGCTTTTTCCATCGAGTTTGTGACTGAACACATGTCGAAGATAATCGACGTGGCTCGTAGTCTTATAACGGGCGCGGCTCTTTTTTGCAAGATCCGGCAGAGGTCCAACAAACCCCTCCAAGGATGATATCGAGGAGGTGGTGGAGTTGTCGAGGGTAGCCTTACAGCCAAGAAGGGCTTGGCCCTCCTCCGTGGGAGCAGCTTCCACAGCTACAATGGGACTGGCATCTTCCTACCACAGGACCAGGAGCAAAACAAGAACCAGGGAGAGGCTCGCACCACATCTCCTGGACGACGGAAGATTCTTAGTCATGGTTATGGCCCCCTGCCAGTACGCAGTTTTTTCCTGAAATCCCTCCTCATCGGTAGGCACAACTCTTTAACCTTCGGACATGGAAGATATATGAGCCGACTGCATGCGCGTCGTTGTCGGAATGTCGTGTTCGGAAGGGAACTGTTGGTATAGGATTACACTAAGAAGGGGGGTTGAATTAGTGCCTTAAGAGTTTTAACACTTTTTCGATCACAGAAGCTTGGTTCTGTCAGATTACAGAGACTGGATCTGCTGGACATATTCCCAGTTCTGAGATTGATTATCCTATGTGTGCGACACAAAGATTTATAGTGGTTCGGCAAACAATGCCGACGTCCACTCTCCCAGTGCTCACCCCAATTAGAGTGTATTCACTATGTTTAGAACAAGGGACTTTACAGATACACACTTCTGTCAGAAATGTGACTAACAAGTTGCACGTACACACGTGACTAACTCAACTCATACGCAACGTGTCTGACTCCGGCTTCTCACTGAGCCCGTGGCTTGACGGCTACCATCTGCCCTCGTGGTTTGACGGCTACCACCTGCCAACGTGGCTTAACAGCTACCACCTGCCCCTGCACACAATCTGTGTGACTAACAACCTGCACAAAACAGAATTAGCAACTACAGCACCAACAATCTCCAACTACAGAAGACGCTCTTTCTCAGAGGTGATCGGCTCGGTGAATACACGATGGAGGCTCTCAACTTTTGCAACGGTAAAGGCTCAAAGATTTCTGGTAAGCTTTTGGTATAACGATAAGTTGAAACTGTAGCTTCACTCTTGCATTTAAGCTTGTCCGTAAAAAGGAGTTTCCCAATCAATCACCAACGGCTAGTTGATCCACTTGCCATTTTCTCCATGATACGATCCTGTGGGAAAACTTCCAAGAACACAAAACATTATCCTTAGTAATATCAGATAATAATAAACCAAATTAATCACCCAATAAGAGATATGTCTTCTGCTCAGAAGCTATTTTCTGCGACAGTAGAATCAGCACTTTTCCTTATACGAATTTGGCGTTGGGATTGATTTGTTTCCATAATATGAAAACATTACCATCATAAAATATTCTCACCATATAGGGAGATCTTAACATGATAAAGTCATTTCCAAATTCTATAATTATAGGATCACGTTAGTTAAGGAAATAAATCTTTCCAAAACAACTCAAGGTTCAATGATGAACCTGGACGATGCCAATAAGGACGTATGAGATAAATATCTAACGTGCTGGCATATTGAAAAATCTCCAATAAAGAAATCATCACTCACAGAAATACCATTCTGTAAACCGTAGTAAGTACACCAGCAAGGAGAGTTATAGCAACTGTGACACAAATGCTCATCTCTATAACAGGGACAGTGGACTCGATAGTAGATCGTCCTCATAACACCATTTCTGATGGCTAGATCGTTTCCCCCATCGAAGTTCTCCACTTAACTCTTTTACGTATTGTACAAATAACAGAGACCAGCTTCTACACCCGAAGACCTGTTCTTCTGAACACTTAAATAGCACAATAGCAATACATAACATTTGTCATCTTCAAAATCAGATTATATCAACAGGAACCGAGCAAAGTCTCTCACACGTTACAAGCGAAGGAGATGGTGTTCGTGTCCCACATACCAAAGAAAAGGGAGCATCCGCATTAAATGAGACGGCCCACTTTCGCTAGACTTGTAGAAGAATTTCGTCTACTTGTTGACTTCAGTCAATACCTTCGCGAACCCATCGTACGATGTGGGAAGAATCATTAACTTTGTTCCCAGGTTTTCCACAAAGGGGTTGACCCAGGGGAAGACGATTTGTGTTGCCATTCATTTATTGATTGTTGACTTCCATCCATTCATGAGCTCGTGAGTTAAAATCCATTCACCCCAATCTCTCTCTCTCTTGTTTTGCGTGGATAATAATTCTCATTGTACGATACAACCTTGTACGATTGTACGATTTATTTAAAAAATTTGTTAAATACGCTTTAACTTCAAAACTCTCTTAACGTCGACCTGCGACTTTCATTTTACAATGAAGTTGTTGTTTTAAACCGCGACTTTGAGGCGATCTGTCAAAAGCGCGATTTGAAACCACGACTTAGGTACACTTAATGAAAAATTGAAGTGAGGGAGGCGTCCCTGGTGTCCTTTGAAAGCCGTGATTTCAAACAACGACTTTTAATCAATATTGGAGTTTGAAACCGCGATTTCAAACAACGACTTTTAATCAATATTGGAGTTTGAAACCGCGATTTTTAAACTTTAACTTTGGTAAAATATTATGACACCTCACTCACTTTAATTTTTCATTAAGTGCACCTAAGTAGCTGTTTAAAACTGTAATTTTGAAACCGCGACATAGGGGTGGTATCTAGGGCACTTTCGAAACTGAAACTATACTTCGTAAATTTTTTTACGAGCCAACGATAATTACGTACAAATCTATGTTTGTACGGGTGAAAACAATTATACGTGACAATTTTAATATCAATAGAGTGGACCCGACTGGCAAGATGCAATATCCATTCGGCAGGATAGATGTCAATGGTACATGGTTGGTTGGATCGAAAGGTATATGCATCCCATTGTATAGTTGTCATATGTTCATGATTATAATTCGGTAGGAAAATTGAATCTAATTCCGACTTCCCTGCAAACTAAACAATTATTGTTTTTTTTTTTTCTGGTAATTCTTTTTCATAGTACTTTTCTTTTCTTTCTTGGTATTACGGCAATCGCTTTATTGTTTTCCAAATATTACGAGGATTCATGCAAACAAAAATAGGAAAAACCACCATGAATAAATGTTTGGGTCGATTTAACAGTATAAAAAATTCATGGCCACAGTTCATGTCTCTTGTTTTACGTGGAACACCGTTCTTATTGGGCGATATAACCGATGTGAAGTACGTTTAGGAAACGATTATATAAGACGTATGTGACAATTTGATCTCGATCAAGTAGACTCAACTGAATAGATGGCCAGTCCTTTCAGCTAGGCCTACGCCAATGGTATATGCTCGTTTAATGTTACATTCGGCAAGATAATCTGAACATATCATCTAATACATGCGTGTACGAGGTCGTTTAATGTGCCATTCAGCAAGATAAGCTAAACATATAGTCTAATATATGTTTAGACGTATATGCCAGTGTACTGGGGCAACAACAACAGGATAAAATATACATATCGACCACATGAAGGAATTAGGCATATGTGTTCAAAGAAGAAGTTAATGTCCACATGTATAAAATCCTAAACCTTAAACCCTACGCAGTCAATGGCAAATCCCGTGAAGAGTTAAGTGGCGAATGTTATGCTCATGGGGCATGCAACGGGCAGCTTCCATCGGACAAATGTGATTTGTGTCTCCTTGCAGCTTTGGAGGAGCAGAGTTCTTATTGCACAACTAGCGTGGGTGCTAAAATAAAGCTACACGATTGTCGTCTCCGATATGAAGATTATCCGTTCAGTTCGGATATTAGCCCAACTCATTCGCAAAACAAGACTACCTATACCCTACCGAAAAACTATATTATAATTTTATTTCAATTCAAACAATTCCAATTCTAATTTAGTTACAATTCTATTCCAGTCATTTTTCTTTAATCAAACCCGACATCGGCTACTTTGGGTGTATTTATGTAAATCACATGGCCTTGGGCTTTAATGTTTCGTCCCCAGTCTATTACAATGAACAATGCCCAAGAAAAGGTAAATCTCCACGACTCATGTATGCTATCGACATTCTCTTTCACGGTTGTTGGGACTCTAAGACGAAGTACATCGAAATGCGAAAACATCAGGCCGGATGCCTATTTCGGAAATGAGGATGTAATGGACCCATTCGATGGGACATTGCGGGAAGAACGAACGCCCACCGTACAGTTGAAACTTTGTGAAGGGCAACGCGGATCATCATTGCTCCCTTAGGTGGATCTCATTCTCGTCTAGCTTAAGGAGATCCAACGTGCTTTTCCCATCGAGTTTGAGACTGGCCACATGTCGAACATAATCGACGTTGTTCATGGTCTTATAATGGGCGCGGTCCTTTCCTGCAAGTTCTGGCAGAGGACCGATAGTCCCCTCCAGTTTTAAGCCATGGAAGGCAGCTATAGATAGTCGTTCCTTTTCTGAATTGACCACTGCCCTGTGCTCTATACTTTTGTACTCCCCATTGCTCATTATCTGCATCGAATATATGATATGTCAGAGTCGTGTGCGGAAAACCTGTGAAACTGACAATGTCTTGTATTGATACATAATCAGACCTCAATGATATCTCCGATGTTGACAATCAATGCTCCTGGGACAGGTTTTATTGGTAACCATTTCCCCTCTTTCTTGATTTGGAGACCGTCCACATCACGGGTTTGTAACAGCAATGTTATCCCGACGGCGTCAGAATGGGGGGCCAGGCCGCTAACCCTGTTTGCCTGTGGACAAGGAGGATAATAGTTCATCCTTATTCCTTGTATTCCTCCTTCAAACTGGTTAACAAACATGTCGGGATCGACACCTAAGTTCTTGGCCATAACTTTGAGAAGGGAGAGTACAACTTTCAAAAGCTCGGATGAATACTTCTGCAATGTTGTCCTGAACCAGAAAACAGGTACCGAACATGAGATCGATCCCATATCTTCTTAGGGATGTTGCCTTTTTCGGTTCAATCAAGTTACCTGAAAGATGCAGGGTGCTTTGGCCAGAACCTGAACTTCCGCTGTGAAGGAGGCTGAACTAAGAGGAAGAGCATGTCACCCCAGTCCAGTTTCTGCTCCTCCGATAGAACAAAAGCCTGGCCATACCCTTCCATACCATTTGGTAACTGCTCATAGGCCATCTTCTCGGGCAACGACAGTTTGAAGAACTCCTCCNCTTAAGGAGAAAGCAAAAGCTGACTCCAAGAGTAAGGCGAAACCCGATCAGCTGAAAACTGCGGATTCCCAGAGGGGGAAGGCTGAACTTAAGGAGAAAGCAAAAGCTGACTCCAAGAGTAAGGCGAAACCCGATCTCCAGAAGGAGATGGCTAATCCCAAAGAAGCCGAGGCTAGATCTGAGGGAAAAACGAAGGTTGTTTCCCAGAAGGGGAAGGCTGAACCCAAAGGAAAGGCAAGAGCCAACTCTAAGGGAAAAGCGATAATTTTCCAAGAAGGGAAGACGGATCGAAAAGAGAAGGGTAAAACCAACTCTGAAAGAGACGTGAAGAAAAATCTTCAAGAGAAGATGGCAGATCCAGAGGAGGGAAGCTCCAAAGGAAATGCGAAGATGGCAGATCTGGAAGACAAGGCAAAAGTTGAGTCACAAGAGAAAGCCAGGAAGAAGAGGAAAGCCAAGAGGCTTAGGTCTTCTGATCCCAAAGGGGATGTTTCTGGAAAGGAAGGTCCTAAGAAGGACGATAAGGTTGAAGAACCTTGGTGGTCACCCTTGACCATGGAGCAGTTCGATTACTGCCGAAACCACTTGGCCAAAGAGCAGAAAATTTCCATTAATCAAGCTGTGAAATCCTATAAGGCTTTGTTACAAAGCAAGGAGGAACAGAAAGAGAGGATGGAAACAAAGTATGCTGAAGAAGAGGCTAAGTTCAAGGCCTTAATTGGCGAGCCAATCCAAGAGGTAGACCCTGAACTAAGGGTAGAACCTGAGGAAGCGGCTGCGATGGAGTGTGAGCAATACTTCGACTTTGGAAGTGCTTACGCGGCATTGGAAGGAACTCTAGAAAAGAAAAGAGGACCTTGAGGAAGCAATTCCTGAAAAAGACTCGATCAAAGAGTCTGGTGAGAATGTTCACGGTGGCAAGAGTCACGATGGCAAAGGCCATGTTGGGGCAGCCCAAGAGGATCTAGGAGGATCCTGGTTTTTTGATCAAGACTCATTCGAAGATGAATCCCTAAGCTGGGATGCGTCTGTAGTCTGCGGAGGACTCATGGGTGACATCAAACATGATGACAAACGCCAAGTTGAGTATTTCGCTAAGAAGACAGTTGAGTATATCAAAGATCTGGAGTATAAGCTATCAATTATGGCTTCAGATGAGGAGGAGCTGTCCAAGGTGGAAAAAGAAAGACAGCAGATTTTCTCCACCACGATGTCGATTATACCACGGGATGTCAAAAATTATGAAGTCCCAAAGGTAATAGTAGACATGAGCGAATCCTCGCTTGAGGAGAACGCTGTACTTCAACCGTATCTACACTGGATATCGGGGAAGTGGCCATCTCTGAGAATTTATTCAGACATGGTGGGAGTAGCATCACCTTACGTACACGCTGGGTTTGTAGACATCCTGGAGATTGATAGATCTGAACCAGAATGTATGGAAACATTGCCAGTATTGGTGAGGTACGTACTCGGATGCCTAGGCTATGGACCAAAATATGCCACGGCATTGATTACTAGCACGATAAGGGAGGAAGAAGACCATCCGCAGTATGGGAAGGTGATACTCCAGAATCTGCAAGTATGGAACATCCACCCTTGTGAGAGTAGGCGTCTGGTGGAACCTCAACGACAAGACCTCGATCAGAGAGGTTTATGGCGAAAATACTACAAGGACAAAGCAGTCCGAAAAGCCATAAAGGTTGAGTTCCTTAAGGATGTTTTGGAGCATGTGTTAGCCCGTAAGGACGAATACTACGTGCTCTGTGACGGCTGCATAACCGTCACGAATCTTCGGTCAGATCTAAGTCTTATAGACGAACAAGCAGGAAACCGAGGATGGCAGAGAATGCTCAACCTTCTGGATAGTTTCTGGAGGCGAGAGAACTCTAAGTTGTATCTCCGAACCGACACCTTCGAGGTTTGGAGCAAGATTGCTGATTTCACAGATAAAACTTTAAATCAGCAAATTGAATATGATGAGAGAGCCCAACAAATCTCACAACAGATTCTTGAAGCGGTTCAAGACCCGCCGGGACTCTCAGAAAAAGAAGGAGTTGGCGAAACTTCAAGCGCCAACAACAAGGAAGGAATCTCCCAGGATAGCACACCAATGCAGACGGGAGAAGACAACTGTATAAAGTTAGACTAGGACATTTTTGTCGGTCATTAGGACCCCACTAACTTTTGTAACAGTTTAGATTCCTTTTACTTTTGAGCTGGCAAACAGTGCATAGGCACCAGCTCCTTTGTGTATATATTCACATGCCCTCTACCTCATTTGGGGAGGCAATCTGAATAGAGAATTTTCTCTCTCAAAACCTTTAGTAAGAATTCTTTGATGGTCCTCCAGGAGAAAATCAAAAACGAGAACTTCGCTCTCGAATCCGAAGTTGAAGTTGTCACTGATTGTTCTTCGAAGAATACCTTAAGAAACCAAAAACGTTAGAATTAATCAAAACTGATTAAGTCTAGCTAAAGGTTAGATCTGAGGATCGACACCTTGAAGGATAAGTCATTTTGACTAAACCTTGTAAGGCTAAGCCATCTGGCTGAGACTTGGGATGAGAAGTGTCTATATAAGTCCCTCATGTTATGGGCGTTAGAATAACACAGAAGAGCCTCTCCACTGCCTTCTCTAAATTCTTGAGAAGAAGACTCTTGAAATTCTATTTCTTGAGTTCTCTTGGTGCGGAAGCTTGGTGAACCCTCTGAGCGATTCGATTAAGGTATGAGCAACATCTTTATATTTTAAAGTTGTTTATGCTGTTCTTTCAGTTTTGAAAGAAGATCTTGATTAAGGTAACTTAATTATGGTGGTGCAAGAGCACGAGTCATTCTATGACTGATTGTCCTAACCCAGATCTTTTGCATTTGGATCACGGGGTTGGCAAGGATTCTACTAC
The DNA here is from genome assembly GCA_029817735.1 of Melastoma sanguineum. Taxonomy (NCBI): domain Eukaryota; kingdom Viridiplantae; phylum Streptophyta; class Magnoliopsida; order Myrtales; family Melastomataceae; genus Melastoma; species Melastoma sanguineum. Next base: position 56,794 of record JARUPW010000057.1, read on the forward strand.
TGGTCTTCTCAATACCATAGTAGATCGACTTGAGAATCTATCAGCACAGATATCACAAATATCAAAGCAGATAGAGAGTTATTCTAAGCAATTAGAAGAACTGACTCTAGTACAGAGTGAATTCGAGGAATATTTCCTTGAAGGTAAATCCAATATTGGATTTGCGGTAAGTTCAAAATACTCAAACGAGTATTTGAGGTTGGCAGAACGCCGACGACAAAGACAATTGGGAAAAACTTCTTAAGTTCGATTCCTGGCTATTCTGAAGAATATCTAGCATGCTGATATTTAACTCTTATTTGAGTTAATACGACTTGCTTATACCTTCAGTAAAGTAATATTGGTATCAGAGCCGCTTAAGAAAATTATTCTTAATTGTCTGTGAGAATTTTAGGATTAAAACAGGATAAAATTGAAACTAGGCAAAACTTGAGGATAGAAGAAGATATTAGTTAAACGATAGGATAAATCAGATAATTGAGTAAAGTTGAGGATATATTGGATAAATAAACCTTAAAACTAATGAATTCCTTTGACTGTCTTACTGTTATTCCGCAAACGGCCATTTTATTATAAAACAATAATATCCTATTATATAGTCAGAAAACATATAATATCAATAACAAAAAAAAAAATTCAACAGCGAAATTTCTCGTTGCTTTTTGTTGTGTGAACAAGTAGTATCCCTACTGACTTATAATAATAATAATAATAATAACAACATAAAATGCAATTTATAAAGAAAATTGGTAAAAATTAATGCTATTCATAAAAGATATTGAATATTTATTCTAAACTTTTAAGTGTAAGTAACATAAGTTTAATTAATATTGATATCCTAGCCTCGAATTTTTAAATAATTTTTATACCTTCGAAAAGAATGGTTTTGATCATTTTTGTTGGATGACGTTAATGATTTTTTTAAATAAAAAGTAATTTTTTTCTTAAATTATAATGAAAGAATTCCCAACATAATATTTATTAAATTATTTAGTTGCATGGTTATAGGAAAAAAACAAACTAATTAGTAGAAACAATTTTCATTTTAATTGTCATTTCTTTTCTTCCACGGTACCTTTTTTTTTTATTCTTTGATTAATTTATGTTAATACCATAAAAGATCCTTGGGATGTCTTGATCATTGGAAATGCTTTCCTTAGCCGATCAAGGGAAGAACAATTTATCTTATAAATTCACAGCGAATCCAAAGCGAAAAATGAATTGAGCGGGCAATTCTTCGGGGAAAACACATGGCAACTTCGGTTGTCGTGAGCTTGCAAGATCTGTGGGATGCGTGGGGCATCCGAGGTTTCATGATCCTCAGCCTTATGATGCAACTGCTTCTTGCAATCGTCTCCCCGTTCAGGAAGAGGGCGTCCAACCGTTGGGTCATCCTTCTGATATGGTCAGCCTACTTCCTCGCGGACTGGGTTGCCATATTCGCGTTCGGGTTGATCTCGAATGCCAGATGCAAGAATTCAACTTCCATCCACCAGGATCTACTTGCATTCTGGTCTGCCTTCTCATACATTTGGGCGGGTCGGATTCTATTACTGCCTATTCTCTAGAGGACAATACGCTATGGCTGCATCACTTGGTCGGCCTTGTAGCTTGCGTTCCTCAATATCTTTGTTAAGACGCTCCCAAGTAATGATCTTCGGGTTCCAACAGTCCTGATAGCTATTGCCGGTGCTATCAAATATGAGGAGAGGACCAGAGCGTTGTACCTTGCAAGCATCGAGAAGCTTAAGAAGTCAATTGTTAAATCACGTGGTCTCGCCCGTAACAGAAATACTACGAGGATGCTGATTGTGGCTCTGGCATCCCAGTCCAATACTGGCGGCAGCAATAGTGAAGAAGATACCAGCAAAGGGAGAATCAAGACAGCCTTCCACTACTTCCAAATATTCTGGGGTCTGGTTGTCAACATGATGCCAGACGACTCCGAATGGCTCGAAAGCCGAGATTGTTTCCTGAACCAAGATACTCTGACATTCGACATTCGAAATTTCTATGAGTTGTTCTATACCAAGGTCCTTGCAGCCAACTCCGCTTGGGGAGTGCTCATTTGCATTCTGGCCTATTACAACGTCCTCATCGCCCTGATTATGTTTTGCCTAAATAAGAAAGAGGGGATTCACGGGGTCATTGTTCGAATCACTTACTCGTTGCTAGCTAGAGTGATTGTTTTGGATTCAGCGAGCGAGCTACTGCTACTATCCATGTCTAATTTGACCAGTGCCAATCCTATTTACATCGGATGCCAAATTATCGGCCATGGACTAGTCTTAGTTTTCTTAGTAGGCACGGCCATGGCGTGCATAGCCGACATTCTTTCCTGTCTTCTGTGCAAAACCATCATATCCCGGCAATGGTCAGAGAGTACAAGGGTGGCAAGCATTTTAGGGCGTGCTTTTGAGGAATCTCGTCCGAGGAAAGGATCCAAGCTAAGTGATTATTGGCGTAAAATCAACAGTACAATCTTAGCCCCCTTTTAATTTATATTCTTGTTTTGCTCTGCCTTAGTCTTCGACTTTATTGCATGTTGTTAATATTACGATCAGAAAAAAAATGAGAAAAACAAAGAGAAAATTTATTTTCTGTTGTTGAATAATCACATCTATTCTTGTTAACCATTTCAATGAAGATTTCTAAGAGTCAAAATAATGAAAAATGGCAAAGTTATACTTTAGGGAGGTTGTTAATGGCAAATCCCATGAGGAGGTAGTTACAATGACATCGAAGTGAGGTTACAACTACGCAGTCAATGGCAAATCCCATGAAGAGTTAAGTGGCGAAGGTTATGCTCATGGGGCATGCAACGGGCAGCTTCCAGCGGACGAATGTGATTTGTGTCTCCTTGCAGCTTTGGAGGAGCAGAGTTCTTATTGCATGACCAGCGTTGGTGCTCAAATAAAGCTCCAAGATTGTCGTCTCTGATATGAAGATTATCCGTTCNTCATGTAATTAGTTTGCATGTTATTTTCGTTTTACTCGTTTTGCTTGGATACTTTCGTACTTGGGATGTTCAGAAAAAGGGTCGATACGACGCGAAATCCATATCGAGGAAGGCATCTTGAAGGAGGAGTGACAAGAAGGTAGATGGTAGAGTGGCCGAGAGGAAAGCTGCTAGACAGGAAGAGTCGTGTGGCCACACGAGGATTTGGAGTGGCCACACAAGCGCACCGGATTTGGATAGAAAGGTTCGTGCAGCCACACGAGTATCTGGTGTGGCCACACGGGACGAGAGAATCTTTTTATATTATTTCCTAAAATCTTGGGTGCTTTGGGAAGATTTACCCTAGCAAAAAAGGATGCAAATCGTGAGTTTTGGGGGAACAAAGTCTGCAAGGCGACGGCTAAGGAAGAGGGATCGGAGAAGACAATGGAGATTTTCTTTTCCTTTCTTTTCTTGTTTTGCTTGTTGGCTAGTATGCATAACTAAATCTTTTATCTAGGACGGTGATGAACCGCCTCGTGTAGTTGATTGTCTAAACTCTTTTCGGAATCAATTCGGAAGTTTCACGTTTGCTTATGTTCTCTTGTGCTTAATGCTTGCATATTGGGTTGATCGCCGATTTGTCTGATTTCTTATCCTTTAGTAGGCTCGAGAGAGGGACTTAGGATTAGAAGAGGGAGAATATAACATAGGTTAAGCCTGAGAGATCAGATTAACTCAAAGGAGTATAAAGATATACGCTCGTAGGTAACCAAGACAACAATTGGCTCTTAAAGGGTTATAATTGTTCGTACATCACTATAGAGATATAGGTTTATGGATAATTTATAATTCACCATTACAAACTCGAGAGAGGTCGAATGAACTATAAGAATTGTGGTTAGTAAACGTGAAATCGAGGGAATTGAGGAAAAGAGAATGCAGATAGTTCATGAATGATAGGAGATTCATAATCCTGGGTTCTTCATCCATTGATTTATTCTATACGTGCTTTTGTTTAGTTGCTATTTTCATTCTTACATTAAACCTTTTAAACAATTAAAACTCTACTGGCTAGATTGAGACTTGTTAAGTTGATAATCGACAAAATATTCTGAACAATCTCCGTGGGAATGACTTTTACTCATTACTTTATTACTTGTACGACCCGTATACTTGTATGTGCATTTTAGCGAACAACATCAACTTATTATGTTGAAGAAGCCCAGAAAACGGTTGGGAAAATCTCGCAGAGTCCCTCTCGAGCTATGCTATCCGTATTTTCAAGCACGGCTACGGGACACGAAAACGACAAGTACATCGAAATCGAAAGCATAAGGGAGGATGCCTACTTGGGATAAGAGAACACAGTAGACCCATTCGAAGGCCGTCATACAGTCGAAACTTTTTGAAGGGCAAAGGGGATCATCCTTGCTCTCTAGGGTTGATCTCATCAGCGTCGAGCTTAAGGAGATTCAACTTGCTTTTTCCATCGAGTTTGTGACTGAACACATGTCGAAGATAATCGACGTGGCTCGTAGTCTTATAACGGGCGCGGCTCTTTTTTGCAAGATCCGGCAGAGGTCCAACAAACCCCTCCAAGGATGATATCGAGGAGGTGGTGGAGTTGTCGAGGGTAGCCTTACAGCCAAGAAGGGCTTGGCCCTCCTCCGTGGGAGCAGCTTCCACAGCTACAATGGGACTGGCATCTTCCTACCACAGGACCAGGAGCAAAACAAGAACCAGGGAGAGGCTCGCACCACATCTCCTGGACGACGGAAGATTCTTAGTCATGGTTATGGCCCCCTGCCAGTACGCAGTTTTTTCCTGAAATCCCTCCTCATCGGTAGGCACAACTCTTTAACCTTCGGACATGGAAGATATATGAGCCGACTGCATGCGCGTCGTTGTCGGAATGTCGTGTTCGGAAGGGAACTGTTGGTATAGGATTACACTAAGAAGGGGGGTTGAATTAGTGCCTTAAGAGTTTTAACACTTTTTCGATCACAGAAGCTTGGTTCTGTCAGATTACAGAGACTGGATCTGCTGGACATATTCCCAGTTCTGAGATTGATTATCCTATGTGTGCGACACAAAGATTTATAGTGGTTCGGCAAACAATGCCGACGTCCACTCTCCCAGTGCTCACCCCAATTAGAGTGTATTCACTATGTTTAGAACAAGGGACTTTACAGATACACACTTCTGTCAGAAATGTGACTAACAAGTTGCACGTACACACGTGACTAACTCAACTCATACGCAACGTGTCTGACTCCGGCTTCTCACTGAGCCCGTGGCTTGACGGCTACCATCTGCCCTCGTGGTTTGACGGCTACCACCTGCCAACGTGGCTTAACAGCTACCACCTGCCCCTGCACACAATCTGTGTGACTAACAACCTGCACAAAACAGAATTAGCAACTACAGCACCAACAATCTCCAACTACAGAAGACGCTCTTTCTCAGAGGTGATCGGCTCGGTGAATACACGATGGAGGCTCTCAACTTTTGCAACGGTAAAGGCTCAAAGATTTCTGGTAAGCTTTTGGTATAACGATAAGTTGAAACTGTAGCTTCACTCTTGCATTTAAGCTTGTCCGTAAAAAGGAGTTTCCCAATCAATCACCAACGGCTAGTTGATCCACTTGCCATTTTCTCCATGATACGATCCTGTGGGAAAACTTCCAAGAACACAAAACATTATCCTTAGTAATATCAGATAATAATAAACCAAATTAATCACCCAATAAGAGATATGTCTTCTGCTCAGAAGCTATTTTCTGCGACAGTAGAATCAGCACTTTTCCTTATACGAATTTGGCGTTGGGATTGATTTGTTTCCATAATATGAAAACATTACCATCATAAAATATTCTCACCATATAGGGAGATCTTAACATGATAAAGTCATTTCCAAATTCTATAATTATAGGATCACGTTAGTTAAGGAAATAAATCTTTCCAAAACAACTCAAGGTTCAATGATGAACCTGGACGATGCCAATAAGGACGTATGAGATAAATATCTAACGTGCTGGCATATTGAAAAATCTCCAATAAAGAAATCATCACTCACAGAAATACCATTCTGTAAACCGTAGTAAGTACACCAGCAAGGAGAGTTATAGCAACTGTGACACAAATGCTCATCTCTATAACAGGGACAGTGGACTCGATAGTAGATCGTCCTCATAACACCATTTCTGATGGCTAGATCGTTTCCCCCATCGAAGTTCTCCACTTAACTCTTTTACGTATTGTACAAATAACAGAGACCAGCTTCTACACCCGAAGACCTGTTCTTCTGAACACTTAAATAGCACAATAGCAATACATAACATTTGTCATCTTCAAAATCAGATTATATCAACAGGAACCGAGCAAAGTCTCTCACACGTTACAAGCGAAGGAGATGGTGTTCGTGTCCCACATACCAAAGAAAAGGGAGCATCCGCATTAAATGAGACGGCCCACTTTCGCTAGACTTGTAGAAGAATTTCGTCTACTTGTTGACTTCAGTCAATACCTTCGCGAACCCATCGTACGATGTGGGAAGAATCATTAACTTTGTTCCCAGGTTTTCCACAAAGGGGTTGACCCAGGGGAAGACGATTTGTGTTGCCATTCATTTATTGATTGTTGACTTCCATCCATTCATGAGCTCGTGAGTTAAAATCCATTCACCCCAATCTCTCTCTCTCTTGTTTTGCGTGGATAATAATTCTCATTGTACGATACAACCTTGTACGATTGTACGATTTATTTAAAAAATTTGTTAAATACGCTTTAACTTCAAAACTCTCTTAACGTCGACCTGCGACTTTCATTTTACAATGAAGTTGTTGTTTTAAACCGCGACTTTGAGGCGATCTGTCAAAAGCGCGATTTGAAACCACGACTTAGGTACACTTAATGAAAAATTGAAGTGAGGGAGGCGTCCCTGGTGTCCTTTGAAAGCCGTGATTTCAAACAACGACTTTTAATCAATATTGGAGTTTGAAACCGCGATTTCAAACAACGACTTTTAATCAATATTGGAGTTTGAAACCGCGATTTTTAAACTTTAACTTTGGTAAAATATTATGACACCTCACTCACTTTAATTTTTCATTAAGTGCACCTAAGTAGCTGTTTAAAACTGTAATTTTGAAACCGCGACATAGGGGTGGTATCTAGGGCACTTTCGAAACTGAAACTATACTTCGTAAATTTTTTTACGAGCCAACGATAATTACGTACAAATCTATGTTTGTACGGGTGAAAACAATTATACGTGACAATTTTAATATCAATAGAGTGGACCCGACTGGCAAGATGCAATATCCATTCGGCAGGATAGATGTCAATGGTACATGGTTGGTTGGATCGAAAGGTATATGCATCCCATTGTATAGTTGTCATATGTTCATGATTATAATTCGGTAGGAAAATTGAATCTAATTCCGACTTCCCTGCAAACTAAACAATTATTGTTTTTTTTTTTTCTGGTAATTCTTTTTCATAGTACTTTTCTTTTCTTTCTTGGTATTACGGCAATCGCTTTATTGTTTTCCAAATATTACGAGGATTCATGCAAACAAAAATAGGAAAAACCACCATGAATAAATGTTTGGGTCGATTTAACAGTATAAAAAATTCATGGCCACAGTTCATGTCTCTTGTTTTACGTGGAACACCGTTCTTATTGGGCGATATAACCGATGTGAAGTACGTTTAGGAAACGATTATATACGACGTATGTGACAATTTGATCTCGATCAAGTAGACTCAACTGAATAGATGGCCAGTCCTTTCAGCTAGGCCTACGCCAATGGTATATGCTCGTTTAATGTTACATTCGGCAAGATAATCTGAACATATCATCTAATACATGCGTGTACGAGGTCGTTTAATGTGCCATTCAGCAAGATAAGCTAAACATATAGTCTAATATATGTTTAGACATATATGCCCGTGTACTAGGGCAACAACAACAGGATAAAATATACATATCGACCAATGAGTGCTTTGACATGTTCTACATGAAGGAATTAGGCATATGTGTTCAAAGAAGAAGTTAATGTCCACATGTATAAAATCCTAAACCTTAAACCCTACGCAGTCAATGGCAAATCCCGTGAAGAGTTAAGTGTCGAATGTTATGCTCATGGGGCATGCAACGGGCAGCTTCCATCGGACAAATGTGATTTGTGTCTCCTTGCAGCTTTGGAGGAGCAGAGTTCTTATTGCACGACTAGCGTGGGTGCTAAAATAAAGCTACACGATTGTCGTCTCCGATATGAAGATTATCCGTTCAGTTCGGATTATTAGCGCTCAACTCATTCGCAAAACAAGACTACCTATACCCTACCGAAAAACTATATTATAATTTTATTTCAATTCAAACAATTCCAATTCTAATTTAGTTACAATTCTATTCCAGTCATTTTTCTTTAATCAAACCCGACATCGGCTACTTTGGGTGTATTTATGTAAATCACACGGCCTTGGGCTTTAATGTTTCGTCCCCAGTCTATTACAATGAACAATGCCCAAGAAAAGGTAAATCTCCACGACTCATGTATGCTATCGACATTCTCTTTCACGGTTGTTGGGACTCTAAGACGAAGTACATCGAAATGCGAAAACATCAGGCCGGATGCCTATTTCGGAAATGAGGATGTAATGGACCCACTCGATGGGACATTGCGGGAAGAACGAACGCCCACCGTACAGTTGAAACTTTGTGAAGGGCAATGCGGATCATCATTGCTCCCTTAGGTGGATCTCATTCTCGTCTAGCTTAAGGAGATCCAACGTGCTTTTCCCATCGAGTTTGAGACTGGCCACATGTCGAACATAATCGACGTTGTTCATGGTCTTATAATGGGCGCGGTCCTTTTCTGCAAGATCTGGCAGAGGCCCGACAGTCCCCTCCAGTTTTAAGCCATGGAAGGCAGCTATAGATAGTCGTTCCTTTTCTGAATTGACCACTGCCCTGTGCTCTATACTTTTGTACTCCCCATTGCTCATGATCTGCATCGAATATATGATATGTCAGAGTCGTGTGCGGAAAACCTGTGAAACCGACAATGTCTTGTATTGATCCATAATCAGACCTCAATGATATCTCCGATGTTGACAATCAATGCTCCTGGGATAGGTTTTATGGGTAACCATTTCCCCTCTTTCTTGATTTGGAGACCGTCCACATCACTGGTTTGTAACAGCAATGTTATCCCGACGGCGTCCGAATGGGGGGCCAGGCCGCTAACCCTGTTTGCCTGTGGACAAGGAGGATAATAGTTCATCCTTATTCCTTGTATTCCTCCTTCAAACTGGTTAACAAACATGTCGNGCAGCTATAGATAGTCGTTCCTTTTCTGAATTGACCACTGCCCTGTGCTCTATACTTTTGTACTCCCCATTGCTCATTATCTGCATCGAATATATGATATGTCAGAGTCGTGTGCGGAAAAACTTGTGAAACCAATGATGTCTTGTGATACATAATCTCAGACCTCAATGATATCTCCGATGTTGACAATCAATGCTCCTGGCACAGGGTTTATGGGTAACCATTTCCCCTCTTTCTTAATTTCGAGACCGTTCACATCACTGGTTTGTAACAGCAATGTTATCCCGACGGCGTCAGAATGGGGGGCCAGGCCGCAAACCCTGTTTGCCTGTGGACAGGGAGGATAATAGTTCATCCTTATTCCTTGTATTCCTCCTACAAACTGGTTAACAAACATGTCGGGATTGACTCCTAAGTTTTTGGCCATAACTCTGAGAAGGGAGAGTTCAACTTTCAAAAGCTCGGATGAATACTTCTGCAATGTTGTCCTGAACCAGAAAACAGGTACCGAACATCAGATCGATCCCTTATCTTCTTAGGGATATTGCCTTTTTTGGTTCAATCGAGTTACCTGAAAGATGCAGGGTGCTTTGGCCAGAACCTGAACTTCCGCTGTGAAGGAGGCTGAACTAAGAGGAAGAGCATGTCACCCCAGTCCAGTTTCTGCTCCTCCGATAGAACAAAAGCCTGGCCATACCCTTCCATACCATTTGGTAACTGCTCACAGGCCATCTTCTCAGGCAACGGCAGTTTGAAGAACTCCTCCATGTCGATCTTCATATCCTGAAGGATGTCCTCCGGGATACCATGATTTATCAACTGCATATGTCATCCCCGGAGAGGATCTACTTTCAGCTGGTCATCACAACATCATAACTCTAAACAATGTTACTAGCTGCTGAATTTTACCTGAAAGAAACCCCAATCTTTCGATGCCGAGTGCAGCCTCTCCATTTCTGTTTCCTTGCTCGAGCTGCCGTCACCCAGCTTGCTCATGTCGATGACGGGGATCTGCGGAGCAACAGTCGATGGCCATAACTGGCCTAGTTCATCTGGCTGGCGTAGATAACATGGCGGGATCTCGGTCAGGCACTCTGCAGCTAGAGCTTGAACGTTTGCTACCGGAAGGGATCCACTCAACTGGAGCTCGGTTTCTGACCTAATCTCCATTTTTTTAATGGTTCCTCCCACCCCAGCCAAATAACTAACTAGCGTGCAGCTTATACATCTACATATAGTTTCGAAACGGGACCAAGTCCCAGCCGGACGACAAATTATTGGATAGCATGTGTCCGCCAACACATAACAAGTTCAAACAGGCAAACGTAATCTGGATTGCAATCTTTTGGTTGAAATGAAATATTCTTGTCTTGAGGGGGGAAACCCTACCCCAAGGTTAATATATTTAACATGTGATCTCAGTTCCAAATGAGTATCATGTCAGAGAAAGAGAGAGAGTGGGTGGGTGGGGAGCTCGTTTATTGCTAATTGATTAAAGAAAAATATTATCAATTCGAATGTCAGCTCAATAATGTGACCCTGATTAGGATTTAAAACACAAAATTAAACGGGGAAGATTAAGTCAACTAGGGGCGGTGGGGTTACTAATTTCTTAACAACATGATAGAAATTACAGGGGCAATTGTCAATTCTTTGAGAACGACAGATTCCCTTTTATAACACCACCCCCAAACCAACTGCTAGACTTCCAAAAGTCCATCACTACGCGTTTCTTCTTTCCATCATCAGACAACTCACGAAAGTAGCAGCAGCAAACCCTACTTTTCAGCAATCGGAACAAGGCTCGTTTTTGCATCACACAAAATTCAAACATAAAAATCCAAAACTCCACCCCACGGGCCACTCGCTCAAACACACATGGTACGTGAATGCATCTCCCCCCGACCTCTTGTTTTACATGATTAGGGTAAAGATGTGATGGTATCGATGGAGTCATGAACACCCAAAAAGCATCTCTCTATATTTTGTTTCTTGGACTACGCATTATTAGAGAGGGTTGTGGTACATGTGAAGAATATCAACGATTCAATGAAAAATATCAAGAAGATGAGATGGAAAAATGTTAACAATTATTTGAACTTTTAATATAACCCAGAGTTTATTTAATATACTATAGATACGTTGCTCGAACTCAAACTTAATACATCTCCTAAGGTTTCGGAAGACCTTAAGACCCATAGCACATACCACGACTAAGGTGTAACAGTTAACCCAAAAAGCACGTACATGATATTCGATTATGGATATCTAGGTAAATCAATAATAACCTTTACTACTAGGGGGTGTTACATTGTCGACTTATTTTTTGGGGTGTTAAGAATTGAGTGGAGGGGGGCAAGATAACGTGCACACGTGCGTCGAGGGGAGTGGTTGTGTTGCTCCTCTATTCATCTTTCCTTCTTTCCTCTTGAATTATTAGGTGTTTGTCTACCTCTTCGTTCCTTTTGAGAAGATGACACGATGTTATCATCGGGGGTGTTTTTGTTTTCTTGGCTCTGGCCCCCCTTTGGTCGGGGGAGTTCTTTCATCTGTTCCTGCAGGGGTTGTGTCCCAACTATAGGGCAAAAGTATGTCCCGCCAATCCTTTTGCTTTTTTTTTTTNCTTATATTAGGCTAGCCCTATGAAATACGGAAACAAAATATATGTACCACTCATATGGAAGCCACGTCACCACTTTTCATTGTAGAATATCTCTTTTCCATCTGAGTACTCTTGGCAACTTATTTTATTAGGCAACTCAAAATTAAAATATTGTCTTTCCAATTAAAGATTTAGAAACAATGTATTTTTATTATGGAAGCTAATAATTGTCTGAGGCTGTAAAGGGCTAATTGTGAAATCAAATTGTTTTAAATTATGATTTGACTTCAATAGTTATTTTAATTATTTCATTTGAATGAAACAAATTAACTAAGGGAAGTTACCAGTTGAGAACTTTTCATCTCTATTCCATCGACCATTGGACGAATGTGATTTTTGTCTCCTTGCAGCTTTGGAGGAGCAGAGTTCTTATTGCATGACCAGCGTTGGTGCTCAAATAAAGCTCCAAGATTGTCGTCTCTGATATGAAGATTATCCGTTCAGTTCGGATTATTAGCCCAACTCATTCCCAAAACAAGACTACCTATACCATACCGAAAAACTATATTATAATTTTATTTCGATTCAAACAATTCCAATTCTAATTTAGTTACAATTCTATTCCAGTCATTTTTCTTTAATCAAACCTGGGTATGTAAATCACATGACCTTGGGCTTTAATGTTTCGTCCCCAGTCTATTACAATGAACAATGCCCAAGGAAAGGTAAATCTCCACGACTCATGTATGCTATCGACATTCTCTTTCACGGTTGTTGGACTCTAAGAAGAAGTACATCGGAATGCGAAAACATCAGGCAGGATGCCTATTTTGGAAATGAGGATGTAATGGACCCATTCGATGGGACAATGCGGGAAGAACGAACGCCCACCGTACAGTTGAAACTTTGTGAAGGCCAACGAACATCATCATTGCTCCCTTAGGTTGATCTCATTCGCATCTGGCTTAAGGAGATCCAACGTGCTTTTCCCATCGAGTTTGAGACTGGTCAAGTGTTGAACATAATCGACGTTGCTCATGGTCTTATAATGGGCGCAGTCCTTTTTCGCAAGATCGGGCAGAGGCCCGACTCTCCCCTCCACTTTTAAGCCATGGAAGGCAGCTATAGATAGTCGTTCCTTTTCTGAATTGACAACTGCCCTGTGCTCTACACTTTTGTACTCCCCATTGCTCATTATCTGCATCGATATATGATATCTCAGAGTCGTGTGCAGAAAACTTGTGAAACCGACAATGTCTTGTATTAATACATAATCAGACCTCAATGATATCTCCGATGTTGACAATCAATGCTCCTGGGACAGGTTTTATGGGTAACCATTTCCCCTCTTTCTTGATTTGGAGACCGTCCACATCACTGGTTTGTAACAGCAATGTTATCCCGACGGCGTCAGAATGGGGGGGCCAGGCCGCTAACCCTGTTTGCCTGTGGACAAGGAGGATAATAGTTCATCCTTATTCCTTGTATTCCTTCTTCAAACTGGTTAACAAACATGTCGGGATTGACTCCTAAGTTCTTGGCCATAACTCTGAGAAGGGAGTGTTTAACTTTCAAAAGCTCGGATGAATATTTCTGCAATGTTGTCCTGAACCAGAAAACAGGTACCGAACATGAGATCGATCCCTTATCTTCTTAGGGATATTGCCTTTTCCGGTTCAATCGAGTTACCTGAAAGATGCAGGGTACTTTGGCCAGAACTTGAACTTCCGCTGTGAAGGAGGCTGAACTAAGAGGAAGAGCATGTCACCCCAGTCCAGTTTCTGCTCCTCCGATAGAACAAAAGCCTGGCCATACCCTTCCATACCATTTGGTAACTGCTCATACGCCATCTTCTCGGGCAACGACAGTTTGAAGAACTCCTCCATGTTGTTCTTCATATCCTGAATAACCTCCTCCGGGATACCATGATTTATCAGCTGCATATGTCAAACCCAGGAGACGATCTACCATCAGCTGGTCATCACAATATCATAACTTTAAACAATGTTACTAGCTGCTGAATTTTACCTGAAAGAAACCCCAATCTTTTGATGCATAGTGTAGCCTCTCCATTTCTGTTTCCTTCCTCGAACTGCCGTCACCCAGCTTGCTCATGTCGATGACTGGGATCTGTGGAGCAACAGTCGATGGCCATAACTGGCCTAGTTCATCTGGCTGGCGTAGATAACGTGGTGGGATCTCGGTCAGGCACTCTGCAGCTAGAGCTTGAACGTTTGCTACCGGAAGGGATCCACTCAACTGGAGCTCGGTTTCTGACCCCATCTGCATTTTTCTAATGGTTCCTCCCACCCCAGCCATATAACTAACTAGTGTTCAGCTTATACATCTACATATAGTTTCAAAATGGGATCAAGTCCCAGCCGGACGACAAATTATTAGATAGCATGAGTCCGCCAACACATAACAACATTGGAATTGTCTGGCTGTTCATATAATAATGTTCTATTTGTATTATAGTTTGTTTTGTTAAATTAACAAAACATGTGAGATCGTTGGATGTACCGCAGGTTGCTGCGTCGGTCCTATCTAATTTTGTCCAGCTCCGCACGTTAAAGAGTAATCGCCGTCTCGTATTAATTTTTCGCCATTCTCCAGGCTCGAATACAAGGGCCTCATCTAAAACAAGCTGTTGCTGATTTAATGATTTTTCATCTGTTTTTGTAAAGATCGATCTTATCACCAAAATTTGGGAACTGTTAAGTCTTTCCCGAGTTATTTGTAAACATGACAAAAAGTGTGTGATTCCAATTGTTGCCGGCTTCCCTCTTACAACAATGTCTCCGACTCTTTTCCTCTTCTTACTTTTGTCATTTATGTTGTCTTTTCCACTTTGGACTGACTATTCCGCTTAACTCTTAAATACGTTGTAAATCATCATGTTGATGCCAATATTTTGTCTAAACTATACTAAAAAGATTATATTCCTGGGTTCATTACATGACAAGAAGTTACTAGCAAAATTTATGTAATAAATTGCCAACACCTTTACTTAAATACAGACCAACCTGTTCACAAGATAAACTGTCATCTTAGGACTCACAGGTGGTTGAAAGCATCGAGAACGAGTGCTGCATTGATGAAGGTCGTCGTCGCTCCCGTGAGAGGTGGAGCGTCGAGGATGGGTACTGCATTGACGAAGGTCGTCGTCGCTCTAATGGCAAGTGGAGCGTCAAGGATGTGTGCTGCATTGACGAAGGTTGTCGTCGCTCCAATGACAGGTGGAACATCGAGGATGGGTGCTGCATGGATGAAGGTGGTCCTCGCTCCAATGCAGGTGGAGCGTCGAGGATGGGTGCTGCATGGACGAAGGTCGTCGTCGCTCCAATGACAGGTGGAGCGTCGAGAATGGGTGCTACATTGACGAAGGTCGTCGTCCCTTTGATGGAGGATGGAGCATTAGGGAAGGGAGTGTCTATGAAGATAGTCGAGGCACTTAGGATCGAAACTATGATTGAAGCTTGCCATCGAGGAACACAGTCGATGCTAGTATCAGACATAAGTTGCTTGTAATTTGGCACGTGTAACTTATGGGTCGGCGGTTAGTGGTGATTACACGTAGTTAGGACATATAAATAAGGTTTATCAACGTGGAATAAGAGGAAACATTCATTTTCATCCTTACAGAGGGCATCTGGCATCTGGTTGTCACCCTGTTTTGACACTTAGATTCTGATCGCTTCCCCGATGAAGGATGTAAGTGTCACTTGTGTTGGCTCCAGAAGTGACCGTAAAGACAACCGGCTTCAAATACGTCAGAAATTTTACATATATCTCTTATATGTATTTCTCTTACATATATCTCTTATAACTACTCGAAGAGTTGTTATAAAATGGGAGCAACCCACCCCTATTTATAGTTGGGACCTCCTTGGATTTTGTAGTCCAAAATTCACAAAAAGCTTAAAAATATTTATTGAAAATATCTTGATATTTTAGTATCTAGAAAATTATATAAATATTTATAAGAACTTAGATTTTTCCAAGAAAAATATCTAAGGCTAAGAAATTCTTGATACACTAAATAAGAATAACGTAGAAGGTGTTGATATTATAATGTACGGGGCGTTCTAGCTGCTGTCACTTTGAAGTTTCGATGGGCAATCTGAGTTGGCATTGCGAGGGGTCCTCAGGGTCTCCGTTTTGTTAACCTTGTGTCTGAAAGAGCTTGTGGGTTAATGTTTCGAGGATGACAATGTATTTTTGTCGGTTCTTGGCTCCATGCCCAGAAAACTTCAAGACGACCAACGAAATCGAAGGGAAGATCAAGATAAGAGAAAGGACAAGCATATGCTCTAGAGGAAGAAGGAGGAATAGATCTTTTTTTAGTACATCAATTCGATTTTGAAATTCTTTGCTGAGATTCTTTGTTTTCTGTTCATTAGTATAAATCAAATGATCATACATGACATGATGAGGAGGCGGATGAAAGAGGCAGGTTCGCTTGCCCTTTTTGAATGAAGGAAGCTTTGCTGATTTAAAGAGGGAAAAAGGAGCCTAAGAGCAAGGAGGAGGGGACCGACCCCGTCGTCAAAGAAGCTCCACTCCCCTTTTCTGTTGGAGGACCATGATTAACCTTTGCTGTGGGTCCCTTCCTTTCTTTTGGTCAAAGGGCGATGGTTTTTGTTGGTTTTTATCATTTCGTTGGTTATCACTCAAATGCAACGATCAACCATTTACAGCAAAGACCAGAAGGTTGTGCACCAAAAGTGACTCAATGCATGCGTTCACATGACTAACAAAGTGTTTGGATGTTTTCTTTAGGCGGTGTCTTTGCCTGCGCTGCTCCTCACTGCGACTTCCGTTACGCAATACTCTCGGGACAACGACTTCGTGGTGTGTCCCATGCATGCACGTAGTAATTCTTACGTAAGCAGACAGCAACCCGGGTCCAAGGATACATTTTCCCTCCGGTGGCTCCACACGACCTGTGCGACCTCCTCAAGATAGCGACTACGTGGCAAACCCCACGCAAGCACGTAGCAAGCCCTACGAAAGCATGTAGCAAGCCCCACGCAAGCACGCAGCAAGCCCCATGTAAGAAGACAACAACCTCTATACTAGGTTACTGCACACATAACATATCACAGAAGCTAGTCAGTCCATCACCTTATGTGATCTTGGAATATCTATCCTTCTGTCTTTCCCACTGCACGTGGGCACGCCAGCCACCAGCCTCACGTCTCCACCAACACCTCATGCAACCTCCAACTAAGAGTCCTTCGTGCCCCCAGGTCGCTCTCCCAGAAGCTTTTACCAACGCTACGGCTTTCTACATATCCTATTCCTTCTCGTGTGTGACTAACAACAAAAACTTTTCGTACAACCTTACTCTCAGTCAGAATATATACATTGTCCTTTTTCATACTTTTCTACATTTACAATACGACTAGGTACGTTTAATTATACAAGACACAAAAACTAAATGTATAAACTAATAATACTAAGAATAGGTCCTGCACATAAAAGGAAACAAATAAGTGGTTAATCTATACATTCTAAAATCAATTAGGCTCTGATTTAATAAAAATCTCATTACAACAGTAACCTTCTGCAATTGAAAAGATTAACTTTCATAAGTATCAAATTTAATTTCATTCTGATCAAGATGTCTAATTCAATGAACCTAAACAAATGATATTGATAATTGTCCCAAATTCCATATAAGGTTGAATTTTCATAAATAGATAATATTATTTTCTTTAATAATAAATCTATTTTTTTTTTTACAAAATTGTAGATCCCGAAATTGTCCATTAACCCACATTCGACACGGCTGGTCTTAAACAAATTGATAGAGAAAAACCATCTCCTCGTATCAACGAAAAGGAGACCCATCAACCCATTACAATTAAAGGAGATCCACTTTGTGGTGTTGAGATTCTCCAAGCCCAGGCCTGCTTGAAATTCAAGCCTATTCGTTCTCTTGTGAGCCCATTTCACTCTAAGCCCGTGACAATTATCCTTATTTACATCCATCCACTCTAACGAAATTGGTAGGATTCCAATTAAACTAATTTAATCAGATCAAATTGCAGAAGAGAGGGAGATCCCACAGAAAGCCAATCTTTTTCTTTTTGGGAGAAAAAAAAAGGGAAGAGCGTCTTCCTTTTAAGGGGGAAGAAAAACTTCTTCTGAGGGGGAGGGGGGGTGGCGTCATCATTTTGGAGGGGGACACAAGAGCCAAAGCCTCCGGCTCCCATCCATCTCCGGAGAATTTTCTCCTCCGAGAGATTCCAGCCATCCTCCGTTTTCTTTCCTCCAGCAGAGGCCAACTCCTCTCTCCTTGGGGGTTCTCAGCCAAAGTTTCTCGAGATTCTTCCCCTCTACT
This sequence comes from Melastoma sanguineum, assembly GCA_029817735.1. Classification (NCBI taxonomy): domain Eukaryota; kingdom Viridiplantae; phylum Streptophyta; class Magnoliopsida; order Myrtales; family Melastomataceae; genus Melastoma; species Melastoma sanguineum. The sequence goes on from JARUPW010000057.1 coordinate 75,023, forward strand.
TTTTCAGAAGCCTCCCTCCCAGCCACGACGACGGAAATAACAACCTCTGTGTCTCCAGCCAATCTATCCTGTGCAAGGATAAAAAAAATCCTCCCCCAACCACCATCCTCCGGCTCTCTCCTCTTCCCTTTGGTCATTCAAGAACCAGACCGCATCAAAGGTCCCACAGTAGCAAATGCTTCGACTCTTGCACCGGCAGTCGACAGCAAACGGTAGCCCTGCATTCAGCCTCTTTCCTTCGTCATTCAGCCCTTCTCTTCCTTAGAATACTGCTGACACCTAGTTTCGTCGTCTCCCTTACGTTGCAGTCACGAAACCAGTCTTTTCGAAGGGGTTAGGCACATCGGCCAACCCGATGTCTTCAGACCAAATGATCTTTAATGAGTGACGGTCTTGAAGAAATTTTCTTTGAATTTTATGATGATCGAGGATTGAGATAGGATCCCGGAAGTTGAGGGCGTACGTGCAGTTTGCTAACAGACAGCTTACTGCAGTCCCACTTCAAAGGCAATTTCGGGAGATCTGTCCACTGGATCGTCTCCAAACTTAAACTAGACTCCACGACGGTTGTAAACATATATATATCGACCATTGAAGTTTCTGGTAAAGTTGGATACAATCCCGTGAACAGAACATACACAGGGTTGAACTCATTGCACGTCACAACCCTGCTCTTTTCATGATTCCAAACTATCTCACGGTTGGATTGTCGCTATATTTGACAGACATGCTTTTTGCATTTAATTACGGTCATCTGGATATATCGTGCATATTTTTATCTTATGCGCACGGTATGTTTTTCTCTTTTTCTTTCAAGTCTTCTGTTCTGCCCAGCAGCACACTGCTGCCCCGGAAAACCCAATTCCTGAAACTTTCAATGAATTGTGTAACCAAACGGTTTACACAGGCACGTTCCCCTTCAAGTTTTGGAGATTTTGGTGGTGGTTTCATAATTTTTCGACGTGTTTTCACTGGGTTTTGGTCCGGTTTTCCGATGATTACACGAGCAATCTCCTGCTCCGCTCGGTAGCGCACTGCTGTCCCAGTAAATTTGATTCCTGGCACTTTCTATCAACTGTGTGACCGAAAAGTTTACATAGGCACATCCCCCCTTTGAGTAACGAAGCTTTTGACTCCAATTTTGTAATTTTTTGAAGTGTTTTGACTGGGTTTTGGATGAGTTTTCCGACAGTTGCTGTCACGGAAAATCTAAATTCTGAGATTTCTGGACAATTCCAGACCAGACGGTTTAAATGGACTCGTCCCACTTTAAGTTCCGGAGATTTTGACGCCAATTTTATAATTTTTCGACATGCTTTGATTGAGTTTGGACTGGTTTTCCAATGTTTCCGCGGGCAGTCCTCTATTTCATTTGAGACAACATGTCCCTCACCTCTTGCACACTTGTATCTTTATTTTTGCATGTACTCTGAGCATGCAACTTTGAGAGGATCGACTCTGAATTTTCGAAAACTATTCGAAGGCGTATGTATCAAACCGTGTGGATCTTTCTGCGTGTGTAAAAACCGCGATGTCAAGACGATAAAGTAGCCCCAACCATCACATAAGGTACAAATGGGGAGGTATGGGCCTCCCCGAAATAATTCAAAGCCCACTTGTAACGGGTTGCGGGCTCAAGTGTATAGGCCCATAGTCACCGCCCTTCCCCGTCCCTTTTATCTAAATAATTGAATGTGAATGAGTGTATTATAGGCCCATTAGGATTTATGCCGCATTATTGATGGTTTTCCTAAACAACCAATATGAGTTCGGGTCCAAAGCCCGAATCGGGTTTAACGTTCGTAAAACATTGATACAAGTCCGCGCCAACTCCCGAATCAGGTCCAAAGCCCGTTAATCGAAAGCAAATCTTATTTAGACAATCGCCACCTTTTCGCATGCTTAGAATGTGAGAGCTAGCAAGTAGGAATTCTCAAACTCAGTTTGGTTTTTCTGACTTAAACCAGTTTTCAAACTTAAGTCGGTGACGACTTCATATAGTTTACCTAAGTTAAACAATAACAACCTTTTTTATGAATCCATTTTTTATGGGTAACGGCGACACGAGCCGCTCCCTGAATTCTCCCAAAAGCCCACGAATGAAGCCGTAATGCAGAATTTCACCAGTCGCCTCCATAGAATGACATCAAGGAGGTAGTTACAATGACATCGAAGCGAGGATACAACTACGTAGTCAATGGCAAATAATGTTACTACTGCTGCATTTTTACCTGAAAGAAACCTAATCTTTCGATGCAGAGTGCACCCCCTTATTTCTGTTTCCTTCCACAAGCTGTCGTCGCTAAGCTTGCTCATGTCGATGACTGGGTTCTAAGGAGCAATAGTGGATGGCCATAACTGGCCTAGTTCATCTGGCTGGCGTAGATAACGTGGCAGGATCTCAGTCGGGCACTCTACAGCTAGAATCAAGCCTTCCCATGAACTTAGAAGAAAACATTATAATAAAATAGTACTTAGTGAGGAATATAGTACTTGCGTGAGGAATATTTTCGCCCTGAATGGGCAAACCCTCGTGTGCACTTACGAGCCAGGAATAAAAAAAAGGAATCAAAATAAGAACCATAATCTCTTTATAACCCAAAGAGGATTCAAGAGAGAGAGGAAAAAGAAGGAAAAATAGCAAGGAAGAAGTGGGGGAGGAGCTCCTCTATATAGGAGTTGGAAGACTCATGTGAGATTTCCATTCATCGTGGGACAAATGAAAATTAGGCTAAGCGGGCTCATGGGCTCAAGGCCCTTTTGGAAAACTAAAAGAAAAATAAAATCCAACACATATAATTTCGAAACACGATAAGTCACAGCCGGACGACAAATTATTAGATAGCATCAGTCCGCCAAAACATAACAACACTGGAATGATCTGTCTGTTCATATAATAATGTTCTATTTGTATTATATTTTGTCTTTGCTAAATTAACAAAGCATATGTGACCGTTGGATGTACCGCGCGTAGCTGCGCCGGTCCACACGTTAAAGAGTAATGGTCTTATCATGTTAGTTTTTTGCCATTTGCTTCCCGAGTTATTTGAAAACATGACCCCTCTTACACTTTTGTCCAACCGTAAATCCAAGTGGAGTGTGTATGATGGGGTTCGAACTAGGACCATGACAAGGTCCCAAACACCCACCATCCATCCACCTTACGCCACTTGGGTGTCCTCAAATGACTGCGCCAATATTTAGTCTAACTATACTAAAAAATTTATATTCTTGGATTCATTACACGACAAGAAGTTACTGGCAAAATTTATGTAATATATTGCCAACATCTGTACTCAAATACAGGCCAGCCATATTCTCCTTGCAGCTTTGGAGGAGCAGAGTTCTTATTGCACGACCAGCGTTGGTGCTCAAATAAAGCTCGAAATTGTCGTCTCTGATATGAAGATTATCCGTTCAGTTCGGATTATTAGCCCAACTCATTCGCAAAACAAGACTACCTATACCCTACTGAAAAACTATACTATAACATTATTTCTATTCAAACAATTCCAATACTAATTTAGTTACAATTCTATTCCAGTCATTTTTCTTTAATCAAAACAGATATCGGCTACTTTGGGTGTATTTATGTAAATCACATGGCCTTGGGCTTTAATGTTTCGTCCCCAGTCTATTACAATGAACAATGCACAAGAAAAGGTAAATCTCCACGACTAATGTACGCTATCGACATTCTCTTTCACGGTTGTTGGACTCTAAGAAGAAGTACATCGGAATGCGAAAACATCAGGCAGGATGCCTATTTTGGAAATGAGGATGTAATGGACCCATTCGATGGGACAATGCGGGAAGAACGAACGCCCACCGTACAGTTGACACTTTGTGAAGGCCAACGAGGATCATCATTGCTCCCTTAGGTTGATCTCATTCGCAGCTACCTTAAGGAGATCCAAAGTGCTTTTCCCATCGAGTTTGAGACTGGTCACGTGTCGAACATAATCGACGTTGTTCATGGTCTTATAATGGGCGCGGTCTTTTCTCGCAAGATCTGGCAGAGGCCCGACTGTCCCCTCCAGTTTTAAGCCATGGAAGGCAGCTATAGATAGTCGTTCCTTTTCTGAATTGACCACTGCCCTGTGCTCTATACTTTTGTACTCCCCATTGCTCATGATCTGCATCAAATATATGATATGTCAGAGTCGTGTGCGGAAAACTTGTGAAACCGACAATGTCTTGTATTGATACATAATCAGACCTCAATGATATCTCCGATGTTGACAATCAAGGCTCCTGGGATAGGTTTTATGGGTAACCATTTCCCCTCTTTCTTGATTTGGAGACCGTCCACATCACTGGTTTGTAACAGCAATGTTATTGCGACGGCGTCAGAATGGGGGGCCAGGCCGCTAACCCTGTTTGCCTGTGGACAAGGAGGATAATAGTTCATCCTTATTCCTTGTATTCCTCCTTCAAACCGGTTAACAAACATGTCGGGATCGACTCCTAAGTTCTTGGCCATTACTCTGAGAAGGGAGAGTTCAACTTTCAAAAGCTCCAACGAATACTTCTCCAATGTTACCCTGAACCGGAAAACAGGTACGGAACATGAGATCGGTCCCTTATCTTCTTAGGGATATTGCCTTTTTCTGTTCAATCAAGTTACCTGAAAGATGCAGGGTGCTTTGGCCAGAACCTGAACTTCCGCTGTGAAGGAGGCTGAACTAAGAGGAAGAGCATGTCACCCCAGTCCAGCTTCTGCTCCTCCGATAGAACAAATGCCTGGCCATACCCTTCCATACCATTTGGTAACTGCTCATAGGCCATCTTCTCGGGCAACGACAGTTTGAAGAACTCCTCCATGTCGATCTTCATATCCTGAATAACCTCCTCCGGGATACCATGATTTATCAGCTGCATAAGTCAATCCCAGGAGATGATTTTCCATCAGCTGGTCATCACAATATCATAACTTTAAACAATGTTACTAGCTGCTGAACTTTACCTGAAAGAAACCCCAATCTTTGGATGCAGAGTGTAGCCTCTCCATTTCTATTTCCTTCCTCGAGCTGCCGTCACCCAGCTTGCACATGTCGATGACTGGGATCTGCGGAGCAACAGTCGATGGCCATAACTGGCCTAGTTCATCTGGCTGGCGTTGATAACGTGGCAGGATCTCGGTCAGGCACTCTGCAGCTAGAGCTTGAACGTTTGCTACTGGAAGGGATGCACTCAACTGGATCTCATTTTCTGACCCCATCTCCATTTTTTCACAAAAACAAGCTGTTCATTTTACTACCTCTCGGAACTCTCACTCTCTCTCTCTCTCTCTCTCTCTCCATGTCTTCTAATTCTCGATACAAAATGGGGACCGAATCCCTATTTATAGTGGGGAGCTGGACCCACGTAAGAGGATAAATATGGCCACGTACCTCTTTCTTTGTCCTTTTTCTTTACCTACTTCTTTCCTAAAATCACATCCACAATAATTTCTACCTAATCCCACCTTACCTACCCAAAAGTTATCTGAAGACAGTTTCTAGAGAAAGGAGGGACACGAGTGGGTCTTTTAACATATAATGACTGTGTACGGTAGATTTCGAACCCGAAATCTCTTTATGCGAATTCAAATTTCTTACTGCTTTTAGTAACCTTATATTGGTCCCTCTTACTCCATTGTCTCGGGCTCTTTTCCTCTTCTTACTTTTGTCAATTATGTTGATTCCATTGTTGCAATATGCGCCAACATTTAGTCCAACAATACTTATATTTGTGGGTCCATTACATGACAAGAAGCTAATGGCAAAATATATGTAATGCAATGGCAAGATATGTACTCAATGCAGAGCGGCCATATTCTTCGTTTCCACTTGTTGATATTAAAAGCGGAATACTAATGTGAACACAAAATTCGGTAGTCTGAATATAATAGTGGAAATGGCTTACAAATTGTCATATTAGAATACAAGCGGATTCATATACTCGATACATATCATCCATATACTTCTTTTCCACTGTTAATATTAAAAGCAAAATACTGCATATTACGTAATCGAAGCCCCACACTCCTTTGCCTCCGGCACTCCATTAACGTGGCGGGATCTCGGTCAGGCACTCTTAGCTAGAGCTTGAACGTTTGCTACCGGAAGGGATCCACTAAACTGGAGCTCGGTTTCTGACCCCATCTGCATTTTTTTAATGGTTCCTCCCACCCCAGCCATATAACTAACTAGTGTTCAGCTTATACATCTACATGTAGTTTCGAAATGGGATCAAGTCCCAGCCGGACGACAAATTGTTAGATAGCATGAGTCCGCCAACACATAACAACATCAGAATGATCTGGCTGTTCAAATAATAATGTTCTATTTGTATTATAGTTTGTTTTGTTAAATTAACAAAACATGTGTGACCGTTGGATGTACCGCGGGTTGTTGAGCTGGTCCTATCTAATTTTGTCCAGCTCTGCACGTTAAAGAGTAATGGCCGTCTCGTATTAGTTTTTCGCCATACTCCAGGCTCGAATACAAGGGCCTCATCTAAAACAAGCTGTTGCTGATTTAATGATTTTTCATCTGTTTTTGTAAAGATCGACCTTGTCACCAAAATTTGGGAACTGTTAAGTCTTTCCCTAGTTATTTGTAAACATGACAAAAAGTGTGTGGTTCCAACTGTTGCCGGCTTCCCTCTTACAACATTGCCTCCGACTCTTTTCCTCTTCTTACTTTTGTCATTTATGTTGTCTTTTCCACTTTGGACTGACTATTCCGCTTAACTCTTAAATACGTTGTAAATCATCATGTTGATGCCAATATTTAGTCTAACTATTCTAAAAAGATTATATCCCTGGGTGGTTCATTACAGGACAAGAAGTTACTAGCAAAATTTATGTAATAAATTGCCAACACCTGTACTCAAATAAATTGCCAACTGTCATTTTAGGAGTTTTGTTCCGAAACAACGTTGGTTCGAAAATTATTTCGTCAAATACCGTGGAAAGTTTGGAAATTCCTTAACTAAGGTAGCGAAATCGGCCTCACAAATACCGACTTCGATCATGAAGGAAGTCGGCCTATGTAAGGCCGACTTCATAATCCTTAAACCGAAGTCGGCCTTACAAAGGCCGACTTCATGTCATCCGTCCCACCCAAATGAAGTCGCCCTTTGTAAGGCCGACCTCGGTAAGACAATAAAGAAGTCGGCCTTACAAAGGCCCATTCCTTATGAGTTAAAAAAAAGAAAATTCATAAGCCAAATAAAGTTAGTGGTCCCATCCCCACCCCACCCGCCCTGCGATGTGAAAACCCATCCCCACCCCCTCCTCCCTCCCCCACCCCCTCCCTCGATGCTCCTCCGATCTACGTTGAGACTCGGGCGTCGATGCGCTGTAGAAGAGAGCGGGGTTGATCCTCCTTTGATTCCTAATCGGGCCTATTCGTGTTGGCTCTAGAAGTGACCGCTAAGACAACCGTCTTCAAACACGTCAGAAATCTTTGACATACCGAACAACTGGCAGTTTGCTAACAAACAACTTACAGCAATCACACTTATGAGGTCCGTCCGTTGGATCGTCTCCAAACTTTCCATAATAAAACTAGACTCGACGACGGTTGTAAATATATATATCGACCGTTGAAGTTTCTGGTAAAGTTGGATACAATCCCGTGAATAGAACATACGCAGGGTGGAACTCGTCGCACGTCACAACCCTGTTCTTTTCGTGATTCCAAACGGTCTCCCTGTTGGATTGTCGCTATATTTGACAGACATATTTTTTGCCTTTAATTGTGGTCATATGGACATATCCTGCATATTTCTATCTTATGTGCATGGTATGTTTTTCTATTTTTCTTTCAAGCCTTCTGTTCTGCTCAGCAGTACACTGTTGCCCCGAAAAACCCAATCTCTGAAACTTTCATTGAATTTCGTGACCAAAGGGTTTACACATGTTCCCCTTTAAGTTTCAGAGATTTTGGCGATGATTTCATAATTTTTCGACGTGTGTTGACTGGGTTTTGGTCTGGTTTTTCTGATGATTGCATGAGAAGTCTCCTGGTCCGCCCGGTAGCGCACTGTTGTCCCGAAAAATATGATTCCTGAAACTTTCTATCAACTGTGTGACCGAAAGGTTTATACTGGCACGTCCCTCTTCGAGCGTTGAAGCTTGTGACTCCAATTTTGTAATTTTTTGATGTGTTTTGACTCGGTTTTGGATGTGTTTTTCGACAGTCGCACATGCAGTTTTCTGTTTAGCGTGGAAGTTTGTTGTTGTCTCGAAAAATCAAAATTATAAGATTTCTGGAAAATTTCTAGACCAGACGGTGGACCCATCCATCTTTAAGTTAAGGAGATTTTGACACTAATTTCATAATTTTTCGACATGCTTTGATTGAGTTCTGGACTGGTTTTCCGATGATTGCGCGGGAAGTCCTCTATTTCATTTGACAAAAATGTCCCTCACCTCTTGCACAATTGTATCTTTATCTTTGCATGTACAGTGAGCATGCAACTTTTTGGGAGGATCGATTCCGAATTTTCGAAGACTACTCGAAGGCGTTTGTGCTAAACGGCGTGGATCTTTCCGCGTGTGTAAAAACCGCGATGTCAAGAAAATAAAGCGGCCCCAACCGTCTCATAAGGTACAAATGGGGAGGTATGGGCCTCCCCGAAATAGTTCAAAGCCCACTTGTAACGGGTAGCGAGCCCAAGTGTATAGGCCTGTAGTCACCGCCCTTTCCCATCCCTTTTATCTAAATAATTGGATATGGATGAGTGTGCTGTAGGCCCATTAGGATTTCTGTCGTGTTAAAGAGGTTTTGATGATGAGCATTGACCTTCTGTGAAGCAGAAGCCACCCTCTATACGACAAAAGCTACTCCTGATGAGAACCTTCTGTAAGGAAATTAAATGTGAATATTCCATGAGAATTATCTAAATTGATGAAAATAATTATCTTATCGAAATCAAATGATTTCGTTACCAAATCAATAAAAAATAATATATTTCCAATTGAAGGAAATAAATTATCTATTTATGGAAGGTTCTACATGATTGACTATATATCATACGAATGTTATCTTCCATTAATAATTTTTCTTTGGATAACAAAAACGTGTTATTTGTCCAAATTCATCAAAATAAACTAATGAATCTGACAAAATAACTTGTGAAAATTAATTTCAATTATTTCCATTCATAAAAGGTTGTTCGCAATCTGTAACCTTTTGCAAGTATCTCCGAAGGGATTTGATTAAATTAAATTATTTTTAATAAGATTTTGTCCCCAACGGATACTTACCAATGGGAGACATCATTTGCTTATTAATGGAATTAATATCAATGATTTATTAATTTTCCATTTAAGTGTTGAAGCTATATTAATCAATTATACCTTCTATGCTTAGCGTTTTGTAATTGTGTATAAATAGGGATTCGGTTGTATTGTAAAGTGTGTAAGAGCATCAGATACATTTGTCAGACGTTGGTGCTTGTAATTTTTTGTTGGTTTGAGTCTCGTTAGTCACACAAGAGGGACGTGAGTTGTAGAAGGCTGCATCATTGGTGAAGTCTTCTAAGAGAGTAACCCGGGGGCCATGAGGGACTCTTGGTTGGAGGCTGCATGAGACATTGGTGGAGGCGTACAACAGGTTGCTGGAGTGGCCAACGTGTAGTGGGCCTGAGAGAAGGGCAGATGCCCCTAACACAGAAGGTGATGGACTAACCAGCTTATGTGGTGCAACATTCTGTGTGTGGTGGATCATTGGGCATTGGTTCTGTATCTGCTTAGCCGTAGTCTCGAGGGACCATGCAGGAGAACCTTGAGCTGAGGTTTTGTGTAGTCGCTGTCTCGAGAGATCGCGCACGTGAAGTCGCAGTAGGTTGCTGTACAGGTGGGGACGCCGCCGGAGTGAAAAGTCCCGTGGAAGTCGCAACGGGTTGCTGTGTAGGCGGAGACGCCGCCAGAGTGAAAAGTCTCAAAGGAAGTCGCAGCGGGTTGCTGTGTAGGTGAGGACACGCCCGAGGGAAACGTCCAACAACCGGTTACTATTTGTTAGTCACATTAACGCATGCACCGTGTCACTTTTAGTGCAGAACCTTCTAGTCTGTACTGTATAGCTACCTTTGGTGTAGAACCTTCTGGTTCGTGCTGTAGAAGGCTGATCGCGCATCATCTTCTGTATCGCTACTACGTTTTGTTTTAGTGATAACTATCCAAATTCTGGGTGAGAGTGGATGTAGGCGAAGCTTGCCGAACCACAATAAATATGCTTGCGTCAATCAACTCAAATCGTAATCACATTCGTACGTTATGTCTTACAGAAGCCTGTCTACAAGGTTCTGTTTTACAGAAGCTTGTCTGTAAGGTTCTGTTTTACATAAGCTTTCTTCCGCTGCGGGATTTGTCGAAAAGGAGTTAAAAATCCTTAATTGGACTTTAACACAAATTCACCCCCTCTTAGTGTAACATGTCGCATGCTTGATGGTTTTCCTAAACAACCAATATGAGTTTGGGTCCAAAGCCCGAATTGGGTCAACGCCCCTAAACATTGATACGAGTCCGACCAACTCCCGGATCGGGTCCAAAGCCCGTTAATCGCCACCTTTTCACATGCTTAGAATGTAAGAGTTAGTAAGTAGAAATCCCTGAACTCACTCTGGTTTTTCCGACTTAAACCAGTTTTCAAACTTAAGTCGGTGGCAACTCCGTGTAGTTTACCTAGGTTAAACAACAACCACCCTTTTTACGGAGCCATTTTAGATGGGCAACGACGACACGAGCAGCTCTCTGTGTCCTCCCAAAATCCCACGAAAGAGGCCTTAATGCAGCCTTTCGTTTGTCGCCACCACAGAACTGGAGACGATTGGCGATACGCCCCGCAAGCCCATTCGGGAACCCAAGGAAGGGCCCAACCAATTCCTGGGCCTTGGGGGAGCGGGCTCGGATCCTCGGGTCATCCGAACCGCCACGCGCGTGATAAGCTGAAGGGCGCGCGTACAAAAATCATTTGAGGGTTTTGCCAATTTCGTATTCTGTAGTGGAAGGTCAAGATTTTTATGGTTCATCATCAAAACTGTACCAACAATGTCGAACATATTGGTGTTGCTCATGGTCTTATAACGGGCGCCGTCATGTTAAACAAGATCTGGCATTGGTCAAACAGTCCCTTCTAGCTGAATGTTATGGAATGCAGCTATAGAAAGTCATTCATTTTGCGAATTGACCAGTGTTGTATGCTATTTTACTCTCCATTGCTAATTATATGCGTAAAATAAATGATATGTCAGAGTCGTGTGCGGAAAACTTGTGAAAACCTACGATGCCTTGTATAAATGCATAATCAGACCTGAATGATATCTCCGATGTTGACGATCAATGCTCATGGGACAGGTTTTATGGGTAACCATTTCCCTTCTTTCTTGATGTGGAGACCGTCGACATCCTGGTTTGTAACAGCAACGTTATCCCGACGGCATCAGAATGGGGGCCAGGCCGCTAATCCTGTTTGCCTGTGGACAAGGAGGGAAATAGTTCATCCTTATTCCTTGTATTCCTCCTTCAAACTGGTTCACAAACATGTCGGGATCGACTCCTAATTTCTCGGCCATAACTCTGAGGAGGGAGAGTTCAACTTTCAAAAGCTCGGATGAATACTTCTGCAATGTTGTCCTGAACCAGAAAACAGGTACCGGACATGAGATCGATCCCTTATCTTCTTAGGGATATTGCCTTTTTCGGTTCAATCAAGTTACCTGAAAGATGCAGTGTGCTTTGGCCAGAACCTGAACTTCTGCTGTGAAGGAGGCTGAACTAAGAGGAAGAGCATGTCAACCCAGTCCAGTTTCTGCTCCTCCGATAGAACAAATGCCTGGCCATACCCTTCCATACCATTTGGTAACTGCTCATAGGCCGTCTTCTCGGGCAACGACAGTTTGAAGAACTCCTCCATGTCGATCTTCATATCCTGAATGACGTCCTTCGGGATTCCATGATTTATCAGCAGCATAAGTCATCCCAGCAAACAAACTACCATCAGTTGGTCATCATAACTTCATAACGTAAAAATAATGTTATTATGTTCGCTGAATCCGCAAGTGCACGGGTCACGCCAAGTAATATAGAGTAAGTAAATTGTCGATCCCACGTGGAGACAGTACTTGAAATCCCTTCTATTGTCCGATGCCAACGCTTTCAAAGTCAACCCGAAAGTAATGAGAATTGTAACTAAAACTAAAAACGAAAGCAAGTAAATAAAGTAAAGGTAAGGTGAAATCAATAATAAGAAAGCCTAGGACTATGAATCCCTCAATTGTTTCATTACCATGCCGTGTCTCCACTCTCCCTATCTCAATTTTGTGTTCATTTACTAACCGAAATCCCTAATTATTGTGCTCCTCTCGAAGTCCACCGAACTACCTAAATAACCGATCCCTATCTCTAGGCTCACGATTAATTAGATGCGTTAAGTCCCGATTTCCATTGGTTGCCTTCAGTGTATATCTCTACATCACCTTAAGTCCGTTCACTCTCACGACAAAAACCAGGCTACTTTCACCACTACTTCTTCTCCTAAGATCCTCTCTCAAGCTCACTCAAGCACAAGCGATCAATACGAACGTCGGCCGCACGCCCGCAAGTATTAAGAACAAGTGCAGTAAATAAATGAAACGCAGAAAGAGATAGTTCAAAGGAATTCCTTAAGAAAGTAACTCCACAACCGAGTTCATCATATTCCTAGAAGAGAGATTTAGTTCATACTGAAAATAATCAAACACAAAACTACAGAACAAAAGGAAAATAACCTAAACATCGCCCGAAGCTTTGTCGAATGTCTTCGTGTATGGCCCTATGTGATCTCTCGCTCCCGGCACACTCTTCAATAAGGTAGGACGTCCCTTTTTATACCTCCAAGGCTTAAACCCTGGAGGATCTTCAAAATCTGGAACGTAGACAAAATATAGGAAATAAAATATTTCCTCGCATCCGTACGTGCAGCTGCACGAAAATCTGGTGTAGCTGCACGAAGTTTCTGTGCATTTTGAGGTTGCCGTGGTGCAGCTGTACGAAATTTCCGCGCAGCTGCACGAAGTTTCTGTCCAATTTCTGTCCAATTGTGCGGCTGCAACTCTTTCTGGTGTAGCTGCACCAACTCTCTGCAAAACTCCCTCCGCCCTCATTCTTTCCGAGTTTACCTAAAAATTTAATAAAACTCCCAGCAGTACCCCAATCTAAGTAATATACTCAGATATTACAATATACCTCAAGGATTTAGCTCAATATCGCGCAATTAGAGGGATGAAAATATATATTTATAACAAGTTATCATACTCCCAAACCTAGATTTTACTAGTCCCGTGCAAAACAAGTACACGATACTACTAGAGAACAATATCCCGGGGAATCATTACATATTATATGCTCTAAGATATAAGCCATAATACTCAGACACATTCGAATTTCAACCCTTTCCCTTAACTCATCCTTCAACAGTCTTTTATACCCACGCGCTCAGGTCACACGACATACAAGCCACGACAATTCTGTCACTCCACATACCTACTCAAGTCCATGTCATAGGACTAATTGGCATTAAGATTGCTCCCTCAAGAATTCATCAATTAAGCACTTTCTCTTCTCTTTTTTTTTTCTACATGGCTCTAAATGCTTTATCAATAGCGGGAATACTCATATATCGAGTGTTCAATCGATGAATCCCAAACCAGATGGCCCAAGGCACCGGGTGATAAGGCACCCCGCGAATTTAATAACTTGAGCAGCCGCACTATGACTCGCACCACAAGCACATGTTCGGGTGTTTTTCTGACTTTGTCAGTTTATTCTTTTCTCTTTTCTTTTTCTTGTTTCTACACACCCAAACAGCAGTACTCAGAGCCTTGGTAGTATTTTATCTTCTTTTTTTTATGCAAAATTTCTAAAGGTTCTCTTTCAAAATGCTAAAAAATCCTACTTTTCATTTCCTCTTTCGGTTCAAGGAGTTAGGAATTGTTGCAGCCACACACAAAATTAGCATGAGATGAGGACTTAAACCTGCCCAACACAAGTCAAGTTGAGGCTCTAATGCTCCTATGTCCGTGTCAGTAGACCTAATTCATCGTTAAGCACAATCTTCCAAATATTTTCCAAGGAATAGTTTTAAGAGTAGGTAAATCAATTTTTTTTAATAGAACACAACGATAACACCCACGGCAACTAAAGCAAAGCAGCAATAGCAAATAGGCGATGCACACCCCCAAACCTATCTGACATTGTCCCGATGTTTATTCAATATAAAAGAAAAGAAAAGAAAAGAAAAATGGAAACTTGCGTGCTCATTGGCCGATCATATTGCGGTTGGGTTGCCTCCCAACAAGCGCTTGGTTTAATGTCCTCAGCTTGACGTTCCTTGGTTGTTATGCTTCGCTCAATGTCAGTGTCCATATGTCATGTTCGACACCTCCTCCATGATAATGTTTGACCCGACTAGCGTTAACTTTGAACCTTGTGTGGTCTTTCGGGTTCTCCAACTCCAATGCTCCATAGGAAAATACTTTCAACACCTTGAATGGTCCTGACCATCTTGACTTCAACTTACCTAGAAACAATTTAAGTCGTGAGTTAAACAACAAAATAAGCTACCCTGGTTCAAAATGTCGTTCTTTGATTCGTTGGTCGTGCCAACGTTTGGTCGTGCCAACGTTTGGTCTTTTCCTTATACATACGTGCATTCTCATAGGCCTCATTCCGAAATTCTTCCATCTCGTTGAGATGCATCATTCGCTGCTCACCCACAGCCCTTAGGTCAAAATTCAGCTTTTAGATTGCTAAAAAGCCTTATGCTCAATCTCCACGTGTAGATGACATGCCTTTCCATAAACCAACTTGTACGGTGAGGTGCCAATTGGAGTTTTGTAGGCTGTCCGGTAAGCCCATAATGCCTCGTCAAGCTTGCTTGTCCGATCCTTTCTGTTTGGACTCACGGTTTTCTCCCGGATACGTTTAATTTCACGATTTGACACTTCTACCTACCCACTTGTTTGTGGATGATAGGACAGAGCGATTCCATGCATCACACCATACTTTTCCATCAAGGCCTTGAACTTTAAGTTGCAGAAGTGGGATCCTCCATCACTTATGATTGCCCTTGGTGCTTCAAACCTTGCAAAAACATGCGTTAAAAATCTGACCACTACATGAGCATCATTGGCAGGGCGGTGACTTCCACCCATTTAGAAACATAGTCAACAGCCACAAGTATGTATCGGTTCCTAAATGATTCAATAAACAGACCCATAAAGTCGATTCCCCAAACATCGAATATTTCAACCTCCAAAATATTTTGCAACGCCATTTTATCACGGTGCGAAATATTACCTATCCTCTGGCATCGATCACAATGAGTGACAAAGTTATGAGCATCCTTAAATAGTGTGGGCCAGAAGAAACCTGATTGTCGAATTTTTAATGCAATTTTTTGGCCTCCAAAGTGACCACCATAAGGGGACGCATGACACTACTGAAGAATTGATGTCATCTCCTTTTCCTATATGCACCTGCGTATCATCAGATCTGCACATCTCTTAAATAATAACGGTTCATCCCACAAATAGAAGCGAACAATCACGTAAAAATTTTTTCTTTTGCTGAGATGTCAGCTCCGGAGGAATTACGTTAGCCACAATGTAGTTGACATAATCAGTGTACCAGGGCACTATTGTTTCAATCGCAAAAAGTTGCTTGTCCGAAAAAGTATCATTGATGATCGTTGTGGCCGCAAGTCGCTCATTACCTTCCAAGAGTGATAGATGATTGGCAGCTTGGTTTTCTGCTCCTTTCCTGTCTAGAATCTCAAGGTCAAATTCCTGTAGCAACAAAATCCATCTGATTAACCTTGACTTTGCATCCACCTTATGCATCAAGTACCTAATAGCTGCATGGTGAGTATGCACTATCACTTTGGAACCAATCAAATATGAGCGAAACTTATCGAAAGCATAGACTATTGCGAGCATCTCCTTCTCAGTGGTTGTGTAGTTTACCTGTGCTCCGTCCAACATCTTACTAGTGTAATAAATGGTGTGAAAAACTTTGTCTCGTTTCAGTCCTAAAATTGCTCCCACAGCAAAATCGCTTGCATCGAACATCAACTCGAATGGTAAAAGCCAGTCTGAGGCAACAATTATAGGAGCAGAAACTAACCTCTTCTTGAGGTCTAAGAATGCCTCCATACACTACTATCGAAGATAAATGCTATATCTTTTTCCAGAAGATTGCACAATGGTTTGGTGATCTTCGAGAAATCCTTGATGAAACGTCTGTAGAATCCCGCGTGTCCTAGGAAGCTTCGCACTACCTTGATTGAAGTTGGTGGGGGCAGCCTTTCAATAGTTTTAACCTTATATCTATTCACTTTGATTCCTTTCTCGGAGATCCTGTTACCTAAGACAATACATTCTCGGACCATAAAATGGCATTTCTCCCAATTTAACACGAGGTTTGTCTCCTCACAACATACTAAAACAACATAAAAATTTTCTAGGCAATTATCAAATGACATTCCAAACACTGAGAAGTCGTCCACAAGTGCCTCGATCATGTATGAAAAGATGGTTATCATGCACCTTTGAAATGTAGCCGGTGCGTTGCATAAGCCAAATGGCATGCACCTAAATGCGAATGTTTCGTATGGGCAAGTAAAAGTTGTTTTCTCTTGGTCCTCTAGAGCTATTACAATCTGATTGTATCCGTCAAGAAAACAGTAAAAACTTTTACTTGCTAACCTGTCAAGCATTTGGTCGATAAACGGCAATGGGAAGTGATTCTGGCTTGTGGTTGCGTTCAGCTTTCTGTAGTCCATGCATACCCTCCATCCGGTCACAATTCTTGTGGGAATAAACTCATTTTTACTATTTTTCATGACCGTCATTCCACCCTTCTTTGGTACGCACTGGATAGGGCTGACCCATGAGCTGTCCGAGATTGGGTAGATAATGCCCGCAACGAGCCACTTGATGATCTCCTTGCGTACCACTTCCTTCATGTTAAGGTTTAGCCTCCGTTGTTACTCTATTGATGTCTTCTTATCATCATCCAAGATGATTTTGTGCATGCAGATGAACGGCCTAATCCCCTTGATGTCCGCGATAGTCCAACCAATTGCCTTTGTATGTTGTCGTATTACTTGAAGCAACGATTCCTCCTGTTCATTGGTTAGATAAGCTGAAATTATAATAGGTAGGGTGCTGGACTTACCCAGAAAGGAGTATCGCAAATGCTCTGGAAGAGGTTTGAGTTCAAGCTCGGGTGGCTCTTCCACATATGGTTTAGCTTGAGTTGCCACACGATCTAATGGTTCCACTCTTGGATGCAATGGATGTAAGATGCCTCATCTGGTTCTTCCTTTACTGCTTATACATCCACCGTATTCATCATCTCATCAGGTGGAATATTGGCATACATCTCCAAGAAGGATTTGTATGCGATGTCTTCGAGTATGTCCATATAACTACAATCATCATTGTCGTTAGGCATATGCAATGCGTCACCAATATTAAATTTTACCTCCTAATCATGCACGCGCTTGGTGAGTTCACCCTTTTGCACATTTATGAGAGTTCTTCCAGTTGCAAGGAATGGCCTGCCCAAAATGATCGGGATCTCACTATCCTCCTCATACTCCAAAACTACAAAGTCAGCAGGGAATATAAAATTGTCCGTTTTAACTAAGACATCTTCAATCACACCTTTTGGATAAGTATATGATCGATCGACTAATTGAAGAATCACGGAAGTGAGACATACCTCGCCGATGTTAAGCTTTTGGAATACCGAATATGGCATCAAATTTATGCTTGTCCCAGGATCGGGAAAGTGCCAGTCCAGGAAATTCATTACCAATCTTACAAGGAATCGTGAATTTACCTGGATCTTTGAGTTTCGGAGGTAGCTTCTTCTGAAGAATGGCACTGCACTCTTCAGTCAAGGCATTGGTCTCGTGATCACCTAGCCGGCACTTCTAGGATAACATCTCCTTATTTGTGTATTTTGGCATTTTCTCCAATGCCTCCGCGAAAGGGATGTTGACCTGTCGCTTCTTGAACATGTCCAGAAATTTCTTGAACTGCATCTCATCATTGGCCTTCTTTAATCTTTGTGGGAATGGGATCTTAGGGAAAAAAGGCGGCGACGTGGGGTGTACCTGCGTGGCCACAACATTGCAGTCTCGACAGGTTCCGAGCTACTTACCTTATGGCTACGACGCTTCTCACGAGCCCGCTCATTTTCCTCCTTCATTTTCTCGAAGGCCTCTTCCAAATCATGCTCGCTCCAAAGGGTTACTGCATTACAATATTCACGCTTTGGATTTGGTTCTGTGATGCTCGGAAGGGTCCCTTGTGGCCGCATCGTCATATAGTTTGCGAGCTGGCCTATCTGGATTTCCAATTGCTTGATAGAAGTAGCATGATCTTTGAGGATTATTTCTTGTTGTTTCCTCAACTCCTCTTGTTGTTTTCTCGCTTCTTCCTGTTGCATTCGCGCTTCTTCCTGGCCTGTGATCAACTGTTTCAACAAATCCTCCACGTTAGATTTAATCTCACCTGCGGGCTGTCGTGATGTGCCAGCGAAACCAAGAGGTTGACTCATCCTTGATTGCGTTTGTTCTTGCTGCCCTTGGTTGTTCTTCCATGAAAAATTTGGATGGTTCCGTCATCCCGGATTGTATGTATTGGCATACGCATTGTTTTGTTTATATGCACCCGCATAATTGAGTTCGTGCATATCCTCATGTTGCTCCACAGCCTGCACTTCAGAGTAAACATTATTAGATGTACGTGGTGATGATCGAAGAGCATTTACCTCTCTCGTTAGAGCTTCCATCTGGGCAGTTAGTGATGTTAATGCATCGATTTGATGCTTTCCATCGAATCCATGGGTAGAGGTTCTCCGTTGGCCATTGTTCGCTATTTGCTTGAAAAAGTCTCACGACTCGTTGGGTGTCTTGTTCATGATGGTTCTTCCTGCTGCCGAGTTCACCATAAATTGGAGAGAATCTGTCAATCCGTCATAGAAACTTTGAATGAGCATCCATCTTGGGATCTCGTGGTGTGGGCATAATCTGAACAGCTCCTTAAATCTTTCCCAGGCCTCGTACATGGTGTCCACCGGTTGTAGGCGAAATGATGTGATCTCGTTCCGAATCTTCACAGTCCTACTCGGTGGAAAGTATTTTCCTAAAAATGCTCGTGTCAAATCTTCTCACGAGTGAATTGACTCCGGCGGGAGTGAATAGAGCCATGCCCGTGCCTTGTCTCTCAATGAAAACGGGAAGAGCCTTAGTCGAATTGCATCAGGGTTGCACTATTAAACCTAAAAGTGTCATAAAGATCTTTAAAACGAGTTAAATGCCAATGAGGGTCCTCGTTTAGCAAACCTCCAAAACTACTATTTTCAATCATACTCAAGATCGAGGGCTTGATCTCAAAATTATGCGCCTGAGTTGCAGGCAAAAGGAATGGCGTATTCTCCAATGGTGTTGGGTGAGAATAGTCACACATGGTCCTCCTTGGTTGTGGATCAACAACCTAATTGTGGTTCCGTTCTTCCATAGCTCGTCGTTGATCCTTTCTCCGAATCTGAAATGTCCGTTCAATTTCTGGGTCAATTCGAGTGGCTAAAGCTAAAGCAGCTACTTTTTGTTCAAAATTAAAATAGCAATATCTTTTGGATATAAACCTAAAAAATTACCTAGACGAACTTCTCAAACACTTCATCGCATTGAGTGCGGTGCATAAACCTGCAAAATTGATCAGAAGATCGGTGGCTTGATCGTTGAAATCGTTCTTACCGTAAGTAGAAAAAATAGTCTGCAGCCGTCTCCCCTACAACGGCGCCAAAAACTTTTTCGCTGAATCCGCAAGTGCAAGGGTCGCACCAAGTAATATAGAGTAAGTAAAGTGTCGATCCCACGAGGAGACAGTACTTGAAATCCCTTCTATCGTCCGATGCCAACGCTTTCAAAGTCAACCCGAAAGTAATGAGAATTGTAACTAAAACTAAAAACGAAAGCAAGTAAATAAAGTAAAGGCAAGGTGAAATCAATAATAAGAAAGCCTAGGACTATGAATCCATCAATTGTTTCGTTACCATCCCGGTCTCCCCTCTCCCTATCGCAATTCCATGTTCGTTTACTAATCGTGCTCCTCTTGAAGTTTGCCGAACTACCTAAATAGCCGATCCCTATCTCTAGGCTCACGATTAATTAGATACGTTGAGTCCCGATTTCTGTTGGTTGCCTTCAGTGTATGTCTCTACATCACCTAAAGTATGCTCGCTCTCACGACACAAACCAGGCTGCTTTCACCACTACTTCTTCTCCTAAGATCCTCTCTCGAGCTCACTCAAGCACAAGCGATCAATACGAACGTCGGCCACACGCATGCAAGCATTAAGAATAAGTGAAGTAAATAAACGAAACACGAAAGAGATAGTTCAAAGGAATTCCTTAAGAAAGTAACTCCACAACCGAGTTCATCATATTCTTAGAAGAGAGATTTAGTTCATGCTGAAAATAATCAAACACATAACTAAAGAAGGAAAGGAAAACAACATGAACATCGCCCGAAGCTTTGTCGAATGTCTTCATGTATGGCCCTGTGTGATCTCTCGTTCCCGGCACACTCTTCAAGAAGGTAGGACGTCCCTTTTTATACCTCCAAGGCTTAAACCCTAGAGGATCTTCAAAATCTAGAAGGTAGAGATAATCTAGGAAATAAAATATTTCCTCGCATCCGTACGTGCAGCTGCACGAAAATCTGGTGCAGCTGCACGAAGTTTCTGTGCATTTGAGGTTGTCGTGGTGCAGCTGCGTGAACTTTCTGTCCAATTGTGCGGCTGCAACACTTTCTGGTGCAGCTGCACCAACTCTCTGCAAAACTCCATCCGCCCTCTTTCCTTTCGAATTTACCTAAAAATTTAATAAAACTCCCAGCAGTATCCCAATCTAAGTAATATACTCAGATATTACAATATACCTTAAGGATTTAGCTCAATATCACGCAATTAGAGGGATGAAAATATATATTTACAACAAGTTATCATACTACTGCTGCATTTTTACCTGAAAGAAACCCCACTCTTTTGATGCAGTTGTAGCCTCTCCATTTCTGTTTCCTTCCACAAGCTGCCGTCGCTAAGCTTGCTCATGTCGATGACTGGGATCTACGGAGCAATAGTGGATGGCCATAACTGGCGTAGTTCATCTTGTTGACGTATATAACGTGGCGAGATCTGGGTCGGGCGCTCTACAACTAGAATCAAGCCTTCACCTGGACATAGAAGAAAACACTATGATAAAATAGTACTTGTGTAAGGAATAATTTCGCCCTGAATGGACAAACCCTCGTGTCCACTTACAAGCCAGGAACAAAAAAAACAAGAACCAAAATCTCTTTATAATCCAAAGAGGATTCAAGAGAAAGAGGAAAAAGAAGGACAAATAGTAAGGAAGAAGTGGGGGAGGAAGCTCCTTTATATAGGAGTTGGAAGACTCCAAGGTGAGATTTTCATTCATTGTGGACAAATGAAAATTGCGCTAAGTGAGCTCATGGGCTCAAATCCCTTTCGAAAAAATAAAATAAAAATAAAATCCAACACATATAATTTCGAAACAATATCAAGTTCTAGCTGGACGACAAATTATTAGATAGCATAAGTACGGAACACATAGCAACACTGGAATGATCTGTCCGGTCATATAATAATGTTCTATTTGGATTATAGTTTGTCTTGCTAAATTAACAAAGCATATGTGAGGATGTACCGTGCATTGTTGTGCCGGTCCTATCTAATAATTTGTCCTGCTCCACACGTTTAAGAGTAATGGTCGTATCATGTTAGTTTTTTGCCATTTGCCGGGCTCGAATACTATTGCCTCGTCTAAAACAAGCTGGCCCGGCCCCACTACATCCCCTCAGGGCTCGACTTGAGGCATGTTCCCCTGTTGGTCCAATTTCAGTTGAGGCCAAGCAGGTGGACGGCTCCTAAGCCTTATTAACCATCACCCAGGAGATTAATCGTAAATCCAAGCGGAGTGTGCATGGTGGGGTTCGAACCAAGATCATGACAAGGTTCCAAATACCCACTACTCATCTCACGCCACTTGGGTGTCCTCGGAAGGACTGCACCACTATTTAGTCTAACTATACTAAAGAGTTCATATTCCTGGGTTCATTATATACGACAAGAAGTTATTGGCAAAATTATGTAATTCATTGCCAACATCTATACTCAAATACAGGCCAGTCATATTGTTGGCGCGTAAATTGCGTTCCTCGCAACACGTATCGAATTTTACAGTGAATGTATAGTCGCCGTAAAGTAAGGGTAAACGCAATACCAGAATTTAATCCAACAGTACTGAATTTACAATGTTTAGTATTATCACAGGAAAGTAAACGAATGCAAGTGGAAAAGGTAAACACAATACCGGAATTTATTTCAATAGTATCGAGTTTACAGCAAGACACTTACAGACATAACTTGAACGGAGAAACAACAAAAAAGACTTGACGATGCTTCACGACGGTCGGTGGCGGATGAACGGCGGCTACAGCAGACCCCTTTAATGGAATCTACCTTGGTGGATCGGTGATCAGGTGTCAACAGCACCGAAATTGAATGCGACGACACTGAGGGTGGAAGTGTTGTTTGTTGAGATTCCTTTTTATATATCAGAATCTAGTGGTTGTGATTGTTCAGTCAGTATAAGATCTTCTTATATCGTGTGCACGATCTGATTCCTATTTTGTAGGAACCATGCACGTCGTTTTTCAGTTGGTCATTCTGGTTTTGCTCGTGTCCTGCTCCACCAACGTAAACGGACGTGATTTAAACGGGTTCTCGAGTAGTGAGAAGTTATCATGTCTTGAGCTGTAATAGATTTGCCTATGGTGTGCCGAGAGACGCTTTTCGAGTAGTGTTGGCCTTGCGCCTCTGCCCGGGAAGTACTTCTCAAGTAGCGCCAGTGCAGATTTCTCGAGCAGAGTTGATATTGGGCCTTGTTCGTCTTAAATTGTGCTCGCACAGAGGTTTACTTCTTCGGCCCAATGAGGATGAAGTCCATCAATTCATGTGTGTCAACATATATTCTCCTTGCAGCTTAGGAGGAGTTCTTATTGCACGACTAGCGTTGGTGCTCAAATAAAGCTCCAAGATTGTCGTCTCCGATATAAAGATTATCCGTTCAGTTCGGATTATTAGTCCAACTCATTTGCACAACAGGACTACCTATCCGAATGCTCTACGATTACGTTAGCGTACCATTTGTTAGAAACCCTTGTTGAACATAAACACATATGAAAGGAAAACATATTTGAGCATCATGATTTTATCAAAATTTGTATTTACACCTTTCCTTGTTCAAGATTTATAATTCATGACCCAATGATATGAGATGCCGCATTTCGACTGTCCCTCCGTTCGAATAATTATTACAATTATATTGTAGACATACAATTAAAATCGTGAAAAATGAAGATGGCGAGTGAAAATTATTCAAAGCATAACACACTAACGTTGAAAATATATATTATTTTAAAATTTTACAAAATAAATTTTAAATGGTGATTAGTAATTACTAAAAAAACACATCTGCTGAAATAATATTTGATAATGCAATAATGAAGTCTTGAGCTGCAAATAGGTCTTGATACAATTAATATGATTGAGAATTATATTTCGTAAGACGCCATGGAATATTTGTATAACATACAATAGTTAGAATTCATACTTATGAAATTTTGTTAAATCCTACTGAAATATTGTAATACAAAAAAACTAAAAAATTTTGTATTATATGAAAATATTGTACTAAGTTATGAGAAGTTTTATGTTTGTGTCTTTAAGGCCGAATCCATGAAGTTCTCTCCATATTAAAATGAAATAGTTGTTTATATTTGAATAATTTTCTATTATGTAAGATTTCATCCGTAAAACTCATGTCTATTAAAACTAGGCCACTTTATCCAAAATATTCCAAAGTTACAAAAATTTTCCAATTTATCCTAAGGTTTAGATAATATCCTCAGACAACCTAAACTTTGCCCCTTTTTCAAAAATATCCATAAAAGTTTTAATAAAAGATCTCAGAATGGCTAGAGAAGGAAAATCCTCTGGAAATCCTTCCGGAACTCCATCAAGATTGGAGTTCGTTCCAGAGTCTAGATTGTCTCCTCTGGGAATTAGCAAGAGTATAAATGATATTTTAACTCAGCTAACAATCCAAGGGAGTACCGAAACTCTAGAAAGCCGAAACCAAATGGCAATGGAAATAGGTTCTTTTGTTAACAACATGCTAGACGCTCTGGAAAGAGAAAGAAGTTTAAAAAGGCCTGAAGCCGAGGCGACTTCTGGACTGGAAAGTACTATAGGAAAACCAGTCGAAAGATTGAATCTGGGAGGAAGAAATTCCAAACAGAATCAAGGCAGAAGTGTGGATGAAATGTATAAGGAGTCAGTAGCTCCTTACATTTTAGACTCACAAAAGCGAAGTGCAAACTTGAACTCCCAAAGTGGGGAGTTGGCAAAAGACTTAAGGAAAGCCTTAGGTCTGGCAGAAGATACCCCAGTTCACTTAGACAACAGAACGTTTAACGAACTGGTAACTGCGAAGAGGGAAATTTACAGGCCCGATTATCCGCACAGGACTAAACAAGAGTTTGTCCCCAGGGATAATGTTTTGAAGCCTATAATTACCCCTGGTGCTTTTCTGGACATAGATTGAGAAAAGCATGTATCTGAAAAGATAGATGAGTGGTTATCACTAATTCGAATGACTGCGTCCGCAGGGATATTATCCCCTGGATCTGTCTACGAATTATGTGTGGCAGCCCTCATGGGAACGGCGCAGAAATACTGGAAATCTTTGGTGGCGCATACAGACATCAAAGAAAAGATAGATCAAGCGCTGACCGTTGATGGTGTGTTAGCAATTATCGCTGATGCATTAAAAGGGGAGTTCTGTGGCTTTTCGTTATCCACTGAAACTGTGGAAAAAGAGCAGTCATTAACCGCTCTGGTTAAACTACAGATCTGCGATATGTGCTGGTTTGATAGCTACGTATGTGAATTCCATAAGTATTATTACAATCTGGATGTAGTATCTTAGCAGTTCATATTGGGAACCTTTTTTGCAAAACTTCCAGAACCTTGGCCGGAGGTTGCACAAAAGGCCTATGAATTACTTCTGAGCGAGGAAAAAATTGTCTCTGGACTCGGAGGAAAAATTCAGGCGGTTAAGTACGCAATGCGGAAGGCATGTACTGAGCTCCAAGTAAAGGAGGCAGCTAAGAAGCTGCCATACTTGAATAAGAGCTGTTGTTCTCAAATTGAGTATGTGCCTGGAAGATATGGCTGCGATACTCGCAGTTCTTCAGGTGACTCGCAGAGAACGAAAAACTTTCCTCGAAAGAGGAAGTTTGTTGGGTACAACAAAAGGAAAGTTTGGCCCAAGAAGGACTTCCAGCGCAAGTAGAAAGGAGGTTCAGCTTACAAGCCTAGAAGGTTTGTAAGGAGACGGGATAACCTAAAAGACAAAGATAGGATCGATGCCTTCAAGCGAAAGCATGGCAGAGAACCTAAGTGTCCAAAGGGAAAACCGTTGAGCAGCTGTAATTGCTGCTGGTTTTGTGGTTCGAAAGACCACAAGGCGGATAGTTGTCCAAAGAAAAACCAGAGGAGAGAAAGACTCCGTATGGTATTCTTAGACGACAGGAGTCATGAGGAAGAAGTCCTTGCTTATGAACCAGTAGATGAGCAAGAGATTTCCGACTTAGATTCGGAAGTAGAATCAATTTACGAGGTACTGTCAGATTATGACACAGACTCAGAAGACGATTCTGATCTTTGGAAAATGCATCTGTTCATGATGAGAGCAGTGCAGAACGAAGATGGTGATGAGGTGGTTCCGTTGGAAGCATCGAATCAGGTACTGGAGGAATCTCACCAGTACGAAGATCCATCCCTGTCAGTACTGGAATGGAGGTTGCCTAATGTTAATGTGAGGGAAGTCTATAATGTATCAAGATTTAATTTTAGATCGATAATAGACATCTCGCAAACAGAAGCAACGGCTCAAGTTACAAGTACGGAACTTGAGACTTTGGATATCCCATTACTCAATGTACAACGCATTAGAGAAACCATGCAACGTGCGAGAGGTGTATATAACTATATACATATTGGGTTAATCCAAGTAGGACTAATTCCGCTGTTCCACTTACCAGCGGATAGCCCAGTGGTAGCAGCAGTGATCGATAAACGTTGGCGAGAGTTTAGAGATCAGCTGATATCAGGTATACAGGCCAATCTTGCACACGGCCCTGTATGGTTCCAGGTCCATCCAAATTTCATGATGGCCCTGAACGATCGCTGTTTGGGAAATTCATTGACCTTAAGAATTAAATCAATGAATATGGATAGAATGAATTCCCAGGCCAAGTTTTTGGCGTATCACACTAGAGTGATTTACCGATTGGTAAATACCACTAGTCCAGGTGTGAGGAACATCTCAAGACTAACTGAGTTGTTCGAGGAAGGTCATAATAACTACCAACAATTTCACAGGCGTGAGGTCAACCCACTGGAGTTAACCTGGCCAAGAAATTGGGTTATGACTGAGCCTGGTAGTAGCTCTAGGCCAATTAGTGCGGCTAATATCCGACAGAGAGGTAATGAGATTACTTTAATGTTGGGTGAACCGTCTCGAGAAAGTTTTAGAGCTGATAGGCATCTGCCTATGAGGATGCCACTCCTGAGAGAACCAAGAAGTCAATCGTTCTCTGAAGTTTCTTCTAGAGCTAGTGACGTGGGAGAGGACATAATTGTGTCCCGACCAGCAGAAGCCTCTGCCCCTCCACTAATAGAAGAAATGTCTCGAAGATCTACAGATTCGAGAACCCCGTCTCAACACACGGGTAGAATCGTGGGTTATAGACAGGTGTCACTACCAGTCTATGAGGACCCGGTAGATCAGCCGAGAGAGGAGTCTATACGGATGCTAAGGGTTACCAGTATGGAATACTCTTTATCCAAGATTCCTGAAGTTTGTGAGGTTATTGAACAAATAGCCGAGCAAAGGTCTATTCCAGTAGACGAAATCTGGAGGATGATAGAACCATCCCAGGAAGTTCCTAAGAATATTGGGTTTAGTATCAGGAAGGAAGACTTGAGCACATATGTAGCTCTAACCTTCAAGTTTCCTGGATACTATGAGTATTCCCTGGATACTTTGATAGACACTGGGTGTAGCGTAACTTGTGCTAGACTCAATGTTCTGCCAGATGAGTGGTGGAAACCACTGCAGAAACCCATCCACATGGTAAACGTCGATGGAATGGCGACAATAGTCAGCCATCAGGCCAATAATGTGCCTGTCTTTATTGGTGGACAACAGTTCATCATAAAAGAGATCCTGGCCCATCCTTTACTAGAGGCAGACATCAAAATTGGTAATGCCTTTCTGAAAGGACAAAAGGAAAACTTACCTTTTGTGCAGGATGTCCATCATGTGACAATTGGTGGGGTGAAAATTAGTGCTCTCCAAGAACCTAAGTTAAGGTTAAAATTTGGGTTTTATCCGGTAAAACGGACAGAGTACTGTGGTAATTCACCATGTGAAAAAGCTTTCAGAGTGCGAGCGCAACGTGGTGATATACGGTTGGATGAGAACGATTCATGGGAACAAACCCTGCTTTCACCAACGAATACCAGGAGTTCTAACTGGTATGACGACTTGTTTCCTAAACAAGAAGTGTGTATGGCTGTAAAGTTAGCTGGGACAAAATGGGATAAGTTCCTAGTAAAACTTGCCAATAATTTTAGTGAGGATCCACTAAAGTTATGGACTCGAAATGGCCTAAGGGCTAAGTTAGAGTTGAAAGATCCCGGAACCATTATAAGAGCCAGAAACATTACGTATACGGCTGAAATGGTTGAGGAGTTTGATAAACAAATTCCTGAGTTGCTTAGAAAAGGCTTGATTAAGGACAGTTACAGTCCACATTCTAGTCCTGCCTTTATGGTTATTAATCATGCCGAGCAGGTGCGAGGTAAAGCACGAATGGTTATAGATTATCGTCAGCTTAACAAACCTACAAAGGACGATGGCTATAAGATTCCCACTGCAGGAGATTTAATTGATAGGGTAAGTCTGAGCCAACCAAAGTTCTTCTCTAAGTTTGACTTGAAAAGTGGATACTGGCAAGTCAAGATGGAGGAAGAATCAGTTCCTCTAACTGCCTTCAATGCTCCGCAAGGAATGTTTGAATGGCTGGTAATGCCATTCGGCCTGAAGAATGCTCCAGGTGTTTTTCAGCGCAAGATGGATAATGCTTTTAAGCAAGTCCGAAAATTTTGTGCGGTCTATATTGACGATGTGTTGGTCTACAGTCAGACTGAGGACGACCACATGAGGCACCTAGATAAGGTGACTGATGTCTTCCGACAGGAAGGTATGATTTTATCTGAAAAGAAGATAGAATGGTTTAAGGAATCAGTTAATTTCTTAGGCATGGAGATTGAGCAGGGAAAAATTAAACTGCAAAGTCACATTGCTGAGAAGATAAATAATTTTCCTGACAGACTTGAGGATAGAAAGCAAGTCCAAAGATTTTGTGGATGTGCTAACTATGCAAGAAAGTTTGTGAAAGATCTTTCCCGAGATCTAAGTAGGATTTCGAAGAAAACCTCTTCTACTAATCCTTGGATATGGGAAAATGAAGACACTCAATCTATTAGAAGGATTAAAGCGAATGTGAAAAATTTGCCACAACTTGCTTTACCATCTGACAAAGATGAGTTAGTCTTGGAAGTTGATGCTTCTGAAGAATTTTGGGGAGCAGTCCTTAAAATCAAAGGACGAAAACCAGAACCGGTATGCAAATACTGGTCGGGAAGCTTCAAGGGGTGCGAATTATAGTACTCGATACATGAAAAAGAAGTGTTAGCCTTTAAATATGGAATAAAGGCTTTCTTTATCTTTTTGGCACCAAAAGAATTTTTAGTGCGCTCTGACTCGACCTATGTTAAAAGGTTTATGAGTCTGAACCTTAAGGAAGCTAGGCAAACTAGACTCTTAAGGTTGCAAGAATGGTTAAGCTATTATAAATATGAGGTCGAACACAATCGGTCCGACCACAACATAATAGCTGACTCTCTCTCTAGAGAACTTGCAAACACCTTTCTTTCAAAAAACTCTGCAGATGGATCCTGCTGCAAAGAGAAAGATATGCTGGGGATGCAAGAAAGAAGGACACTCCCGAAAGGTATGTCCTAACAAGGGAGATAGTGAGCATAGTGATGCTGGTTCCGTTTCAGGAACGAAGGCAGCAGTTCTCTGCTGGCAGTGTAAGCAACTAGGACATCGTTCTTACGAATGTCTCAAGAAGCTGAAAACTGCGGATTCCCAGAGGGGGAAGGCTGAACTTAAGGAGAAAGCAAAAGCTGACTCCAAGAGTAAGGCGAAACCCGATCAGCTGAAAACTGCGGATTCCCAGAGGGGGAAGGCTGAACTTAAGGAGAAAGCAAAAGCTGACTCCAAGAGTAAGGCGAAACCCGATCTCCAGAAGGAGATGGCTAATCCCAAAGAAGCCGAGGCTAGATCTGAGGGAAAAACGAAGGTTGTTTCCCAGAAGGGGAAGGCTGAACCCAAAGGAAAGGCAAGAGCCAACTCTAAGGGAAAAGCGATAATTTTCCAAGAAGGGAAGACGGATCGAAAAGAGAAGGGTAAAACCAACTCTGAAAGAGACGTGAAGAAAAATCTTCAAGAGAAGATGGCAGATCCAGAGGAGGGAAGCTCCAAAGGAAATGCGAAGATGGCAGATCTGGAAGACAAGGCAAAAGTTGAGTCACAAGAGAAAGCCAGGAAGAAGAGGAAAGCCAAGAGGCTTAGGTCTTCTGATCCCAAAGGGGATGTTTCTGGAAAGGAAGGTCCTAAGAAGGACGATAAGGTTGAAGAACCTTGGTGGTCACCCTTGACCATGGAGCAGTTCGATTACTGCCGAAACCACTTGGCCAAAGAGCAGAAAATTTCCATTAATCAAGCTGTGAAATCCTATAAGGCTTTGTTACAAAGCAAGGAGGAACAGAAAGAGAGGATGGAAACAAAGTATGCTGAAGAAGAGGCTAAGTTCAAGGCCTTAATTGGCGAGCCAATCCAAGAGGTAGGTCATGAACTAAGGGTAGAACCTGAGGAAGCGGCTGCGATGGAGTGTGAGCAATACTTCGACTTTGGAAGTGCTTACGCGGCATTGGAAGGAACTCTAGAAAAGAAAAGAGGACCTTGAGGAAGCAATTCCTGAAAAAGACTCGATCAAAGAGTCTGGTGAGAATGTTCACGGTGGCAAGAGTCACGATGGCAAAGGCCATGTTGGGGCAGCCCAAGAGGATCTAGGAGGATCCTGGTTTTTTGATCAAGACTCATTCGAAGATGAATCCCTAAGCTGGGATGCGTCTGTAGTCTGCGGAGGACTCATGGGTGACATCAAACATGATGACAAACGCCAAGTTGAGTATTTCGCTAAGAAGACAGTTGAGTATATCAAAGATCTGGAGTATAAGCTATCAATTATGGCTTCAGATGAGGAGGAGCTGTCCAAGGTGGAAAAAGAAAGACAGCAGATTTTCTCCACCACGATGTCGATTATACCACGGGATGTCAAAAATTATGAAGTCCCAAAGGTAATAGTAGACATGAGCGAATCCTCGCTTGAGGAGAACGCTGTACTTCAACCGTATCTACACTGGATATCGGGGAAGTGGCCATCTCTGAGAATTTATTCAGACATGGTGGGAGTAGCATCACCTTACGTACACGCTGGGTTTGTAGACATCCTGGAGATTGATAGATCTGAACCAGAATGTATGGAAACATTGCCAGTATTGGTGAGGTACGTACTCGGATGCCTAGGCTATGGACCAAAATATGCCACGGCATTGATTACTAGCACGATAAGGGAGGAAGAAGACCATCCGCAGTATGGGAAGGTGATACTCCAGAATCTGCAAGTATGGAACATCCACCCTTGTGAGAGTAGGCGTCTGGTGGAACCTCAACGACAAGACCTCGATCAGAGAGGTTTATGGCGAAAATACTACAAGGACAAAGCAGTCCGAAAAGCCATAAAGGTTGAGTTCCTTAAGGATGTTTTGGAGCATGTGTTA
The DNA here is from genome assembly GCA_029817735.1 of Melastoma sanguineum. Classification (NCBI taxonomy): domain Eukaryota; kingdom Viridiplantae; phylum Streptophyta; class Magnoliopsida; order Myrtales; family Melastomataceae; genus Melastoma; species Melastoma sanguineum. Next base: position 106,197 of record JARUPW010000057.1, read on the forward strand.
GCCCGTAAGGACGAATACTACGTGCTCTGTGACGGCTGCATAACCGTCACGAATCTTCGGTCAGATCTAAGTCTTATAGACGAACAAGCAGGAAACCGAGGATGGCAGAGAATGCTCAACCTTCTGGATAGTTTCTGGAGGCGAGAGAACTCTAAGTTGTATCTCCGAACCGACACCTTCGAGGTTTGGAGCAAGATTGCTGATTTCACAGATAAAACTTTAAATCAGCAAATTGAATATGATGAGAGAGCCCAACAAATCTCACAACAGATTCTTGAAGCGGTTCAAGACCCGCCGGGACTCTCAGAAAAAGAAGGAGTTGGCGAAACTTCAAGCGCCAACAACAAGGAAGGAATCTCCCAGGATAGCACACCAATGCAGACGGGAGAAGACAACTGTATAAAGTTAGACTAGGACATTTTTGTCGGTCATTAGGACCCCACTAACTTTTGTAACAGTTTAGATTCCTTTTACTTTTGAGCTGGCAAACAGTGCATAGGCACCAGCTCCTTTGTGTATATATTCACATGCCCTCTACCTCATTTGGGGAGGCAATCTGAATAGAGAATTTTCTCTCTCAAAACCTTTAGTAAGAATTCTTTGATGGTCCTCCAGGAGAAAATCAAAAACGAGAACTTCGCTCTCGAATCCGAAGTTGAAGTTGTCACTGATTGTTCTTCGAAGAATACCTTAAGAAACCAAAAACGTTAGAATTAATCAAAACTGATTAAGTCTAGCTAAAGGTTAGATCTGAGGATCGACACCTTGAAGGATAAGTCATTTTGACTAAACCTTGTAAGGCTAAGCCATCTGGCTGAGACTTGGGATGAGAAGTGTCTATATAAGTCCCTCATGTTATGGGCGTTAGAATAACACAGAAGAGCCTCTCCACTGCCTTCTCTAAATTCTTGAGAAGAAGACTCTTGAAATTCTATTTCTTGAGTTCTCTTGGTGCGGAAGCTTGGTGAACCCTCTGAGCGATTCGATTAAGGTATGAGCAACATCTTTATATTTTAAAGTTGTTTATGCTGTTCTTTCAGTTTTGAAAGAAGATCTTGATTAAGGTAACTTAATTATGGTGGTGCAAGAGCACGAGTCATTCTATGACTGATTGTCCTAACCCAGATCTTTTGCATTTGGATCACGGGGTTGGCAAGGATTCTACTACTGGTCTTCTCAATACCATAGTAGATCGACTTGAGAATCTATCAGCACAGATATCACAAATATCAAAGCAGATAGAGAGTTATTCTAAGCAATTAGAAGAACTGACTCTAGTACAGAGTGAATTCGAGGAATATTTCCTTGAAGGTAAATCCAATATTGGATTTGCGGTAAGTTCAAAATACTCAAACGAGTATTTGAGGTTGGCAGAACGCCGACGACAAAGACAATTGGGAAAAACTTCTTAAGTTCGATTCCTGGCTATTCTGAAGAATATCTAGCATGCTGATATTTAACTCTTATTTGAGTTAATACGACTTGCTTATACCTTCAGTAAAGTAATATTGGTATCAGAGCCGCTTAAGAAAATTATTCTTAATTGTCTGTGAGAATTTTAGGATTAAAACAGGATAAAATTGAAACTAGGCAAAACTTGAGGATAGAAGAAGATATTAGTTAAACGATAGGATAAATCAGATAATTGAGTAAAGTTGAGGATATATTGGATAAATAAACCTTAAAACTAATGAATTCCTTTGACTGTCTTACTGTTATTCCGCAAACGGCCATTTTATTATAAAACAATAATATCCTATTATATAGTCAGAAAACATATAATATCAATAACAAAAAAAAAAATTCAACAGCGAAATTTCTCGTTGCTTTTTGTTGTGTGAACAAGTAGTATCCCTACTGACTTATAATAATAATAATAATAATAATAACATAAAATGCAATTTATAAAGAAAATTGGTAAAAATTAATGCTATTCATAAAAGTTATTGAATATTTATTCTAAACTTTTAAGTGTAAGTAACATAAGTTTAATTAATATTGATATCCTAGCCTCGAATTTTTAAATAATTTTTATACCTTCGAAAAGAATGGATTTGATCATTTTTGTTGGATGAAGTTAATGATTTTTTTAAATAAAAATAAATTTTTTCTTAAATTATAAAGAAAGAATTCCCAACATAATATTTTTTTAGTTGCATGGTTATAGGAAAAAACAAACCAATTAGTAGAAACAATTTTCATTTTAATTGTCATTTCTTTTCTTCCACGGTACCTTTTTTCGATTCTTTGATTAATTTATGTTAATACCATAAAAGATCCTTGGGATGTCTTGATCATTGGAAATGCTTTCCTTAGCCGATCAAGGGAAGAACAATTTATCTTATAAATTCACAGCGAATCCAAAGCGAAAAATGAATTGAGCGGGCAATTCTTCGGGAAAAACACATGGCGACTTCGGTTGTAGCGAGCTTGCAAGATGTGTGGGATGCATGGGGCATTCGAGGTTTCATGATCCTCAGCCTTACGATGCAACTGCTTCTTGCAATCGTCTCCCCATTCAGGATGAGGACGTCCAACCGTTGGGTCATTCTTCTGATATGGTCAGCCTACTTCCTCTCCGACTGGGCTGCCATATTCGCGTTCGGGTTGATCTCGAATGCCAGATGCAGGAACTCCACTTCCATCGACCAGGATCTCCTTGCATTCTGGTCTGCCTTCCTTCTCATACATTTGGGCGGGTCAGATTCTATTACTGCCTATTCTCTGGAGGACAATACGCTATGGCTGCGTCACTTGGTCGGCCTTGTAGCCCAGGTACTTGCCTTCCTCAATATCTTTGTTAAGACGCTCCCAAGTAACGATCTTCGGGTTCCGACAGTCCTGATAGCTATTGCCGGTGCTATCAAATATGGGGAGAAGACCAGAGCATTGTATCTTGCGAGCATCGAGAAGCTTAAGAAGTCAATTGTTAAATCACGTGGTCTCGCCCGTAACAGAAATACTACGAGGAGACTGATTGTGGCACTGGCACCCCAGTCCAATACTGGCGGCAGCAATAGTGAAGAAGATACCCGCAAAGAGAGAATCAAGACAGCCTTCCACTACTTCCAAATATTCAGGTCTCTGGTTGTCGACATGATGCCAGACCACTCCGAATGGCTCGAAAGCCGAGATTGTTTCCTGAACCAAGATGCTCTGGCGACATTCGAAATTTTGAAGATGGAGCTGAAGTCATTCTATGAGGTGTTCTATACCAAGGTCCTTGCAGCCAACTCCGCTTGGGGAGTGCTCATTCGCAGTCTGGCCTATTACAACGTCCTCGTCGCGCTGATTATGTTTTGCCTAAATAAGAAAGAGGGGATTCACGGGGTCGATGTTCGAATCACTTACTCATTGCTAGCTGGAGTGATTGTTATGGATTCAGCCAGCGAGCTACTGCTAGTAACCATGTCTAATTTGACCCGTGTCAATCCTGTTTACATGGGATGCCAAATACTCGGGCATGGACTAGTCTTATATTGCATAGTAGGCATGGCCATTTTGTGCATGGTCGGCTGCTTCGTTGGTCTTTGCTGCCGAACCGTTGCAATCCGGGATTGGTCAGAGAGTACAGGGGCAGTGAGCATTTTAGGGCGTGCTTTCGAGGAGTCTCGTCCGAGTAAAGGATCCAAGCTAAGTTATTATTGGCGTAAAATCAACGGTACAATCTTAGCCCCTTTTTAATTTATATTCTCGTTTTGCTCTGCCTTAGTCTTCAATTTTATTGCATTTTGTTAATATTACGATCAGAAAAAAATGAGAAAAACAAAGAGAAAATTTATTTACTCTGTGGGGATAAGATATAAGTTCGTTGAATAATCACATCTATTCTTGTTAACCATTTCGATGAAGATTTCTAAGTGTCAAAATAATGAAAAATGGCAAAGTTATACGTAAAAGTATTTCTATATTTTAGTTTGAAATTTAAATGTTATCGTAATATTTTTATTTTAGGAAATGTTAGATGAATAAAAAGCCTACATCATATATATTGATTTCATTATTTTATATTAGAAATTCTAAAGATTATAAAATAACTCAAATTGAAGCATCTGATCGCAAGAATTTATTTTAGGATCTCATTGTATTCTCTGTAAAACATTTTAGCGTGGCGACGTATGAATAGTCGAAAAATAACTTTTTCAGTTAAAATCAACGACAAGATGGGGGTTGTCGTACTGACCAAATTGCAATATGAACGGAAGAACAAGCTTGATATGGAACTATGGAACTTCGTGTTTGGCCATCTGCGAGAAAAAGCATTGCCCGCCGTTGATGCGGACAAAGTAAAGGCGGTATACGAGGACAGAGGGGAAGGTGCACTTCGCAATATGAATTTAGCTGAGTTAAGACATTATATGGATGATTTGGAGTTTGAGAATAGCATCCTCATCTGGCATTGTGCGACAGAGATATGTCATCAGGTTGACAGACACATCGATGGAGATAACAACAAAAGAAGGATGTTCAGCAAGGTCTTATCGGATTACCTGGTCTATCTTCTTATCAAGCAACCAAAGTTAATGTCTCCTGTCTCTGGGATCGAGGAAATAATGTATCGTGACACTTGTGTCGAGGCGAAGATTATCAGCAAGAAACATCTCGTGGAAATGATGGATCGATTTTGCAAGAATATACTCGATGAGCACACGGGTACGGCCGAATCCCAAGACAGAACGGGAAATGGTATGTCCGTGTTGCCTGAGGCATGCGCCGTAGCTAACATGCTGAGGCAAAAAGGTCCGACGAAGTGGGACATAATTAGCGAGGTATGGGTCGATGTGTTGTTATATGCGGCCGGCCACTGTCGTGCCGACTCGCATGTACGCCTGTTGAGCGAGGGCGGGGAGTTGATAACCTTCGTATGGTTGTTGATGGCTCACTTTGGGATAATAGCTCGCTTTCCTAAGGTGTAAAGAGCTGCAGATGAAGTAGGAATTCTCGAATCAGAGAACAATGTTCGGATAATGTATGCGTAATTTGTATTAAATAAAAGCATATTACTTACTCTGGGGATGGCCCGAGTCAAGAGACGCTTTATAATTTGTTTGACATATATTTTTGACTCTGGCCATATGTTTCTTCTTTTTGTTACGCTAATTCCTGGAAATTAAATAATAAGATATGTAAGCATACATGGTTCCATCCCGAACTCCCTCCTCCTCCTGCTTGGGCCGATGAAATGTACAGGCTCAAAGTTCTAAGTGCAGTAGTCGAACTCCGCAAGGAATGCCCGCACAAGTTTCCTTACTTTTTGATTGGTTTGGCATGTCTCCGTTAACTCTTTCGATGTTTGAACTTGTGTGACCCAAGTAACTAAGATTTCTTTGTTTGGGCCTGTAGAGGAGGTACCTCTGCAGGCCCTTCGGAGAGGAAGAGGCTAAAATCTCACGGGCAGGAGATTAAATCGTTTTTTGTCTTTTACGGAATTTTTTTAATTTTACTAAATTTCTTTCATATTTTACAAAATTGTTAACGGTAGCGTTTATACATTTTTATGAAGCACATTTCAAAATTTCATAAAAACGCGTATATTTTTACGAAACTTTTAAATCCTCTAAGCCCATTTAGAAAATTTTTCGTAAAAAACAAAAAGAAGGGAGTTATTGTTCTTTTTGAAGAGTTAATGAACAGTGAAAGCATTTCGTAAATCTACAATATTTTTTACGAAAAAATTTCATAAAAATGTATGAAAAATTTCCGTAAATTTTAAAATTTTTCGTAATTTCTCTGCTTCGAATTATGATTTGGAAACTACCAAAATTTCGAAAGTTTACGAAAATTTTTCATACGTTTTTACGAAATTTTTCATAAATTATTGTAGATTTACGAATCTTGTCACTGTTTATTAACTATTCATAAGGATGTTTCGTAAATTACAAAAAAAAATTAACATTTCAGTTCGTACATTTTTACGAAGCTCATTAGAAAATTTCATAAAAGCCCATATATTTTTACGAACCCATTAAGAATACTTTCTGCCCATTACGAAAAAAAATTTGTATTTTGTGAAATTATTATTGTTAGAGTTTATACATTTTTACGATGCCCTTTTTAAAATTTCGTAAAAGCCCCTGTATTTTTACAAATCTTTTACGAAAATTTTATTATAAAACTAAAAAAATATCGTAAAAATGTAAGAAACATTTTCGTAAAATGCGAAAAATGACGTAATCTCCCGTGAGTGGAAGTTTAGCCGCTTCCCTTCCGGGAAGTCTCTCAGGGTGAGTCTTCGAGGTCATGCTAAGTATGCAAGGGGAGAAGCCAAAACCAACTCTGCAAGGGTAGGAACAAGTCAAGTCTATAAGGTAAAGTCCCTAGGTCAGAGTCTACGAACTCAAAAAGATCTTGACACCGAGATTTTAGGAAATTGGTTAGGGAGGCCACGTCTCCATAGTTTCAGCTGATCTTCAGTGGGGGAAAATCAAGGAAGAAGTGACCCACATCTCTGAACGTCCTATTTAATATAAAAAGACATGGAGATTCTCTTAACAAACTCATACATTAATTTAAGGCCAAAGTGCATTGTTTGTTTAAAAGCTCTCAGTTTTTTGTCTTCAGTTTTCATCCTTCGACCTCAAGTCTCCAGACCTGTTCCCATACCTTCTGCTTCCTCACATCACAATCAACGTTCGTACCACAATCACTTCCACATCCACCGTGTCACCATTCGGCTGGATTTCGCCACACCAGCTCGCAAGTCTACAACGTTTGTAGCAAGTCTACGACGTCCACACCTTTTCAGATTTCGGCTCTTTTATTGTTTCTCATCATTTTCCTGGCTGTAACCTTTTGAACCAATTTTGTAACTCATTTGCTCTCATCAATAGAGTTCCATGTTCATCTGCTTCGCATTACGGCGACCACATCTAAACCATTGAGAAGGCCATGTCAAGTATTTTTGACGTGTTACGTGTTTTACGCGAACGTTTTTGGGCCCACAGGAGGTGGAAAAAGAACTGAATGTTTAAAATGCCACAAACTAGGGGTTCGCATCAACTGGATGCCCCCCATTGCCCTGAAAATGATGTGGCGAATTTGGGTTTGGCAGGATTTTAGTATGAGAACCCGACTCAAGGTAGTCAAGATTCAACTTCCCTACTGTTCGCGTCGAAACAGATCACGTCGGAAATATTTGACAATAATACTCAAAGGGTTTTTAGATGTGGTCGCCAGTAAGTAAAAGAAATAGATGGAGTTGAATAAATGAAGTCTTACAATAAGAAAAAGATGCTTACAGCCATAAAAAATAAAGTAAGGACGGTGGTGCAACGCTGTAGACAACGTAGGAGACCTGCTGGGCGCTGCAGACTAAGAGGATGATGATGCAATGTCATAGACTTGCTGCTGGATGCTGCAGGCTTGCGAATTTGGGCGTTGGTGACGTTGTAGACTTGACGCTGGGTGCTGTGGACTTATGAATCTGGGCGGTGACGTCGTAGACTTGATAACAGAGCGTTGTAGATTCTGGACGGCGAAAACTGGTTGCTGAGGCTTGGTGAACGGAGTGTGGCCGAGAATGGTGGCGGATATAGATATCAAGGCTACGGTTGCTCACCCTGGTGACGAAATCGAAGGCGGAGTTGTTTTGTCGGGACTACGGTGGCTCGTCCTGGTGGTGGAATGCTAGCGGGAATTGGCTACCAGAGCTACGGTTGCTCACTCTGGCGGTGGAAGTTAAGACCAATGAAACCTCACGAGTTTCGCCCAGGCGGGGAATCCTAACAACTACGTGGTGACGAACAATACAAGGCTTCTGTTTAGCTGATTGATCGTGATTTTCTTTGGGAAGATCTCCTTCCTTTTATATTCGGTCTTATGAGTCTGTCACGTTCTCCGAAGATCCTCCCAATCTAAACTGCCTTTCGTAGATCTCGGAGTCAACAAACCGTCATTTAAGACGTGCGACCTGTGTAGACGTGGGTTGTAGACTCCGCGGATCTCGGAGTCAACAAACCGTCTTTTAAGATGTGTGACCTATGCAGACGTGGGCTGTAGATTTGGTGCGAGCACTACGCCCTTTCTCATTCTCTACATTCCTCTCGTGGGTTTTAAATCGTCAGAGAGTATGCCTAAGATAGTTATCATGTCAATATAAGCCCCATCTCTTTCTGTTAAGGGGAAGAAAACCCTTCGTTTCCCTCCTTTGATTCATGTAGTCACCCCAAATCGAATTTTTTGGAATTTTGAAGAACGAATGAGGCAAATCCCGATTTGATGTTTCGTAATTTGTTTTACGAATAAAAATTTTCAGTATGTCGAAGTTTTAGAATTTTCTCTCTATTTAAAAATCCATGAACATGATTGGGTGATTTCAAATTAGTTACATGCAACTAATTGTACTATATCGCACTACGATCCCTAAACATGGTTAGGTTGCTAATTCTTAGGAAATTAGTTACATGAGACTAATTTTTCATTGCATTTTACTTTATTTTCAAAGAAAATTCATTTTATTCATTTTTCAAGCAAAAATAAATTAAAAGGAGGCCACCCACGCACGGAGCACACCTTCTTCCTTCCACACTCTCCCACATAGATATAAAAAGGGGCATTTTCTGTTTGGGGGGAGGGGAAGCGGTTGAAACAGAAAGGAAAACAGAAGGAGCCCCCCTCCCCGATCGTTTTTTTTGGGGGTGCTTCCTCCTCTGGTTCACCGACGGACGTCCTCCGGTCCCTCCTCCCACTCGTCTTCCCTCGTCGACCTGCCTTCTCCGGTCAAGGTAAGCAGAAACCCTACGGAAACCCCCTGGAGCCAACTCCAACATCTTCGCCAAGGTCGGCCGCAGCCCCGCGGGAATCCTCTGGAGCCAACTCCAGCATCGTCGCCAAGCTCGGCCGCAGCCCCGCGGGAATCCCCTGGAGCCGGCCTTCTGCGTAGTCACCAAAGCTGGCCACGACAAGTCGTGCTTCAGCTGAATCTCGCCTCTGTCCCGAGGCTGCTCGTAGCTCTATTTCTCCACCTAACCATGCGTCACAGATCCCTCAAAATTCATCGAGGTGGCTGAAATCTGTCTCTATAAGACATTGAAGATTTCAAGACGATTTTTGGTAATTCAAACAGAGCTGAAGGTCCTCGGCTTCATGATTACTTTCTGGTATTGAATTTTTCGCTAAAGAATTTGCTACTGATCTAATTCTTGCTTGATCAATTTGCTGCCACTAGTCTGTTCTCACATAATCAGTTCGCTGCTGCTTATTTTTCCTCCTCATGATTGCTATAGTTTGTTGAATGCTACGACTAGACCTGTTTGTTTTGATTGATGCAGCTGAAACATTAGTTGCCAGTCTCTGCTGTTAAAAATGTTCATATTACAAGTCACAACATGGATGTCGATGTATTTTTAATCCACTTGGAGGTTTTGATTTTACTGTTCATTCTTGCTTTGTGTGTTCTCCGTTTGATCTCACTGTAAAGATTACAAAATTGTTGTTACTCCGTCGTCGTTGCTTTTCTTTGTCCAGTTTTTTTATCACAGCAACTTCGAGATTCATCGATGCTCGATTATTACTGTTTCCTATTTGTCCACGATTTCGTGTATATTTTGGCTCCTGCTGGATGACATGGCTATTTTTTTTGCAATATTCAATTGATTTCCATTTCTGCTTGCCGCAAAGCTCTGCTGGAACGTGTTCCTTATTAATTCTTCATTGATGATTTTTTTTTTTATGCGAGTTGACTTTTCATTGTTGCGGCTGCTNGGTGGAAGTGAAGACCAATGAAACCTCACGAGTTTCGCCCAGGCGGGGAATCCTAACAACTACGTGGTGACGAACAATACAAGGCTTCTATTTAGCTGATTGATCGTGATTTTATTTGGGAAGATCTCCTTGCTTTTATATTCGGTCTTATGAGTCTGTCACGTTCTCCGAAGATCCTCCCAATCTAAACTGCCTTTCGTGGATCTCGGAGTCAACAAACCGTCTTTTAAGACGTGCGACCTGTGTAGACGTGGGTTGTAGACTCCACGGATCTCGGAGTCAACAAACCGTCTTTTAAGACGTGTGACCTATGCAGACGTGGGCTGTAGATTTGGTGCGAGCACTACGCCCTTTCTCATTCGCTACATTCCTCTCGTGGGCTTTAAATCGTTAGAGAGTATGCCCAAGATAGCTTATCATGTCAACATAAGCCCCATCTCTTTTTGTTGAGGGGAAGAAAACCCTTCGTTTCCCTCCTTTGATTCATCCTTCGAGCTCTCTCTCTTTCTGAAACCCTCGTAGACTTCCTTAAAACCCTACTTCTTCACTTTGATCATGTCTTCTTTAGCGTCATTCCAGTGGCATTCTCAGAGCACTGGTTCCTCCGGTGTGGTCCAGACTGGCGACAACGGGTTAACCCTAGGTCCCGTTCTTGACCCTACTCTTTTTCCCGGTTTGGTACCCCATGAGTACTTGATCACGTAGTTCCAAATCCCCATCTGTCGGGAAGACTTCGTGGATCCCCAGAACTGGGAGAAGAAGAGCAGCTTCTTGTGTTTCCCCTCGTCGAGAAGCCAGTGGTGTAGAAATGGTTTTCCAGTTGGCTTGGCAAGCTGGAACCCAGGCTGAAGGTTTGCGGCCTCTGGTCATTCTTCAAGCTCTCTTTGGTCACGAAACGCTGCGACCCTCGGGTATGTGCCAGTCTACTTCCTTTCTGGAACGACTCGGTGAACTGCTTTTAATTCCCCGAGGGTCCCATGACCATTACTCTGGAGGATATCAACTTCTTGACGGGGAGCTACGTGGCTAGTGCCCCTGTTCGCCTCCACCCTGAAGACGACGACCACAACCCCACGGAGATGCTTCAAATCTTGAGCACAACGAGGATGCACCTTCAAATGATCGAAGGTCATTCTACCGCTGTCTGGGGAAAGGCTGAGGATGTCACGTTCTTCAGCGTCTGGCTGAGCAAATATGTTTTTTGCTTCACCGGCAAGCGAGTGCCGAAGCTGGTCTACGGGATCGCCAACTTTTTGAGCTCTTCCTCCAGCAAGATTGCCTGGGCCCCATTTTTGTTTGCGTTAGTCTATCAGGGGCTACACAAGGCTACCACGTGCACAAGCCCCTTCCCAAGGTACCCGGCTGGCGGCCCCTTTTGGATCGTCCATCTGTGGTCCTGCCTGCGGATGCCAGGGCTTACAGGGTACCAGATGCCTTCTGGTGCCACTCATATCAACTGCTATGGGACGCATATGCTGGAGTCCGGCTGCCAAGCCAAGGACAAATGGTTATATGCCTCTGTGACGGAGCATATAAGGCACATTGCAGATACCGGGCGGGGTGAGCGCCGTATTTGGGTCCCCTTCCCTGCCGGCCACCTTATTTTGAAGCGCCGGCAAAGGCTCACCCCAGGCTTATATTGGGATGTTGTTTTGACCAGTAGGGACCCGGTCTGTGTGTCGGAGTGGGGTTTTTGTTTTGAAGTCTACAACCTCCAACTCTGTGCAAGACAAGTTGGTTTGGTTCAGAGCTCTTCAGTCCCCTTCTCCGACACCTTCAACATCTCAATCAATACGCGGGTTACCAGCATTTTTTCAAAGGATTTTTTCCAGGCCTCGATGAATCTTCTGTCCAAGAAGATGGGCTCCATCACATGGAGTTTCCTCTCGGGTCTACCCAAATTTTTGCCACATAAATTTTTGCTGTCCAATGGGCGATCACTTTTGACACCCTCCTGAAGAAGATGTCTTTTCTTCAAACCCCTTTATCTTTCCTATGAGATGATGTTAAAGACAAGACAGAGGCCTCCTGGTATAGACTTATACTTGTCTTCCTTGCCCTTTAAACTGAAAATTCCTATCTGACATATGTTGCAGTTTTGGATGTAGATTGATGGGATTCTTCACCAGAGAGTGGCCCTCCTCCCCCCGCTAGACGTTTGACCTGTCTTCGCGGGAAACTCTTGCCTCCAAGGGCAAGAAGGTTGAGCAAGGAGCGGCTAGTAAGCGAAAGGCTCCTTCCCCTGAGTCTTCTGACTCTGAAGATATACCAATTTCCCTCTCATTCAAGCATCGTCGTCCTGCCATCCAGGACCCGGTCCCCATTTCTGTAAGGCCCTGAAGTCTTCAGGGACCCAATAGACCTTGGGACTATGAATCTTCTCCCAATAGACCTTGGGACATTGTTTTCAAGAGGACGATCATGGCGCTGAGTTCGCCCCCTTTGAGTTCTCAGGTGGCAGAGTCCTCTTGAGAAATGGTATGCATTTCTGTGTCTTTGTCATTTTGGTTTTCATAGCCTAAGACAAACACTTTATTTCCTCCTCAGGATCCAAGTCTCTCCGGGGTACCTGACCCTAAGGAAGCTTCTGGTGTCGACGAAGCTGACCTGCCTCCTCCTTCCGAGGTATGTAATCCATGTCTGTGTAGACTTTACTTATCTAATTTCAGTAGTGACGATTACTCTTCATCCAATTTGTAGAATATCCCTTCTCTGTTTATGTACTCCTATCTTTACTACAACCTCCAATCTCTTTCTTTCCAACTCTTCTAAAGCTATATGCATAGCTTCGTCTTGTAGACAAGGTTGGGCTGACTAGCGCGAAAGGAGTTTCCCAGTGCTTTCGCGCTTAGTAACTGTTAGAGCCCATAGCGTATCATTCAGTACTTCATGCCATTTCTTCGGAATAAGCCCGACCATCTTTTGAATGTTGTTTTTAATTAATTTATTGGAGGCTTCAGCCTGTCCATTCACTTGAGGATAATACTGAGTGAAATTCAGGATTGAGAAGCCAAATTCTTCGGCAAACTCCTTCACTCTTGAGTTGTTAAAAACCGTCCCGTTGTCAACGACAATGTTCGAGAGAATGTCGAATCGATAAATGATACAAGTCCGCAAAAAACTTTCATTATGGTCAATTTTCTTGTGGACTTGTGTCTCTACCCACTTGGTGGAGTAATCTGTTCCGACCAAGATAAACGCATCTCCCCGACTAGAATGAGGATGTATTTCCCCTATCACGTCTAGAGCCCAGGTCCTGAAAGGCCAAGGTTTAATCACAGGGGTAAGGTCAGTTGCAGGAGCACGAGTTATCGGGCCATGTCGTTGGCATTCCTAACATCCTTTGGCAATCTCAATGCAATTTTTCATCATTGATGGCCAGTAAAAACCATGTCTACGAATAATCCAACACATTTTAATTCCTATTTGGTGTGATCCACAGAGTCCCTCGTGAGTCTTCAACATTATTAGAGTAGCTTCATCTAAGTCTACGCATCTTCAAAGGACTTCGTTTATATCCTTTATATAGAGAACACCGTCCAAGAGGACGTATGACAACGCCCGAACTTTGATTCGCTGCTTGGCCTCCTGACTGGGGTCTGATAAGAAGTCTACTATAGGTTTCCTCCAGTCTTTATCTTGGTTCATTATGTCTACGGCCATGATGTTGTCCGCTGCCTACAGATGCGATCCTATTTCAGGTATGTCACCCTGTTCTGTCCTATTTTTGTATCTTGAGGCTAACTGTGCTAGGCTATTAGCTACTACATTTTCATCACGTCCTATAAATTAAAAAGTTATATCCTCGAAACGAGCGACTAGCCGCTGTACTGTCTCGAAATAGGACAGTTGCTTGCCTTGACATGTGCATTCTTTGTTAACTTGGCTGATAACTAACTGAGAATCCCTTCTAACACAGGCTTGCTTCGCCTTTAGTGCCATGAGTTCCTTTAGTACTGTTATCAATGCCTCATACTCAGTAGCATTGTTGGTAGGTATTACTTGTAGACGAAAAGCTAATCTGATGTCTTTACCCATTGCGGATATTATATTAACTCCTATCCCAGCTCCATTCTTGGTAGACGAGCCATCGAACCACGCCTGCCAGACCTCTTCAGTCGCCTCTTCTTGTTCTACAAATAAGGCCGTGTCATGGTCGACTAGAAAATCAGCCAGCGCTTGTCCCTTGATCGACTATTAAGACTTATATCTCAGATCGTATGGAGACAAAATCAAGCTCCATTTCCTAATCCGTCCACCTAATAATGGACTCTCAAAGAAATATTTGATAATGGGCGACTTGGATACGACGTAGACTTCAANAGCGGGAGGGACGCACATCCCGGATGGCGACTCCGCTGGGGACCCCGCTCGTGGATTCCTACCGAAAACTCTTTTTTTATCCACATGTGGGGAGGAGTGATTGTTTGCGCATGTAATTGTTTGGCTCATGCCTTTTGTATGATCTTTTGTTTGTGTTTGTTTACCGCTTCCTAGGCATGTCTAGGTATGCCCGAACCCGGGGCTAGGATTTTAGGGGGGTCACCGTTAGGCCCAGCTGTACTGCTCTTTGCGGTGTGGTTTTGGGTCGGGACCCCGCCTCCCTTAGTCCAAGGGAGGTCTAGAAACCTCTTCCGAGTCTAGAATTGTTTGCTCACTACAGGTACCGGACTCCGCACGTGCATTTGCGTGTTACTAAGTGATTATTACTTGTGCAGGGACATGTGTCAAGTACGTTTTGTATGTGATAATTGTAACATTAACCCTGTTCGTTTTGCAGCTGTTTGGGTTAGTCATGGAGGGTTTCCGCAATTTCTTTTCTCCCTTCCCTACCTTCTCTTTTTATATCGTCATACTCATTTACATCCATTTCGCACGAATGCTTGTTAATCAATAATCAATGTATCAACACTCTTATAATTATTTAGTATTATTATTGTTCAACTAGGAGAAAACTTGCATGTGAATTCATCTCACGTTAGGAGTTGGATTGGATTGTTATTACAATTGAATAACGTCCAAGCATGCAGGTTTATCAAAATGGATTCAATCGCACTGAGGTCGGACATTTCAAACCTTTCTGAATTTTATCTAACGCGCTGCTTTTCACTTGGACTGAATTCGTTATAATCACAATCCAATCCTTGCATTAGACATGTCATGCATCATTACACCTCATGCATTCAAAATATTACCACTACTAGATACTGATTGAGTTTTATTTTCTCGCAAAGGTACTAATCTGTCAAGATTGCTCCAATTACGAGACGTCGATATCGCTCTTTGAAAAAATCTCATGGCTAATCATACTCAAGACCAGATTGCTCAAGAGCTTCCTGCCAACATGATCGGGTCGAGCTTTACTGCTACCGCCGCCACTTCAGCACCCGCTCTGGGGCTCTCGTTCCCGACTTCTACTACTGCGGAGATCAACATGATGTTTCCGCCATTCAATGCTGCAACCCCTACTTTCAACATGGGGCAATCGGGATTAGAGGGTACACTCCCAACTCACATTCCTGTAAACACCGCTTTTACGGCATCAGCCATACAGTCATCAACTACTCCGCCAACTGTGGAAGTACTTGACAATGCCAATCCAGCCCAAAGCGCTGTGGATAATACCCTGTCGTAGAAGGTCGATGTTCTCACCACCGAACTCGATTCCTTAAAACAAATGATGGCACAACTGTTACAGAGGCAGCTGACTGCCATGGAGATTCCAATCCCTACCCCAACTTCTACCCATTTCACTACTCCGCCTATGGTAACCCCAACCTCAGCTCCACCACATAACCCACACCTTCCCCTCAACATGATGGGGTCTTCTGTCTCAACAAACCCACCTCCAATATACAACCCTTATTTCCATCCCACTCTCGGGATGGGATCAACGGCCACCCCGGCCCACCCATATAATCCACCAAACATGTTTGGAACCTCTATACCAAATGCTTACCGACCTCACATTACCCCATATTATCCCCAGCCTGGATTCGGGCCGACTCCCTATCCACCAACTACCTATGAGCCAAATCCTCACCAACCACATACTGCTAGACCAAATTTCCCCGTGACAGAGCCAACTCCCTACGTCCCTACCACGATCCGACAATCGATTTGCAGATGCACTTGCAACTCTCGCATCAATGATACCATTGGCCGGGGAAATGGACATTGAACCTCTCCGCATCAACATCATCGAAGAGCCCAGTTGCATGAACACTGAACCCGATCAACAAGTTGATCCATCTCCATGGTATGCCGATATTAAGTCGTACCTACATTCAGGCGACTTTCCTCATATAAGCACAAGGAAAGAACGCAAGTTCATCAGGAGGTTATCCAGAGGTTACTTTCTCGACGGGAACATCCTATACAAGAAGTCTTTCACGACGACCCTCATGCGGTGCATCACAGAAAAAGATGCCAAAGACATTATGATGGAAGTACACGAAGGTGCTTGTGATCCTCACATGAATGGATACGCACTTGCCCAAAACATCATGCGTCTGGGATATTATTGATCGACAATGGAAGCCGATTGTATCAAATACGTCAAAGCATGTCACAAGTGTCAAATTTACAGTGACAAGGTGCATGTACCTCCTACCAGGCTCTACCCTTTATTCGAGCCGTGGCCATTTTCAATGTGGGGCATGGACGTCATTGGACCCATCAATCCCATAGCATCAAATGGACATCGATTCATCTTAGTCGCAATTGACTATCTCACCAAGTGGATCGAAGCTCAATCATTTAGAGAAGTTACCGCAAAGAACGTCGTACGATTTATGCGGATTAACATCATCACTAGATATGGCATACCGGAACTACTCGTCACCGACAATGGTTCCAACTTTAATAGCAAACTCATGCATTCTCTCTGCGAAGAATTCAGAATTAAACACATCAACTCTTCACCGTACCGTCCACAAATGAATAGTGCAGTCGAAGCAGCAAACAAGAATATGAAGAAGATTCTTCAGAAAACAGTAATCACGTATCGCGACTGGCATGAAAAGCTTCCATTTGCGCTACTCGCATACCGAACGACGATGCGAACATCGACTGGGGCAACTCCATTCGAGCTCGTCCATGGAACACAAGCAGTGATTCCGGCAGAGGTCAAACTACCGACCCTTAGGATATTGTCCCAGAACAATATGACAGATGAAGACAAGATCAATCATCATCTTGTTCATCTCGNCGTATGGAGACAAAATCAAGCTCCATTTCCTAATCCGTCCACCTAATAATGGACTCTCAAAGAAATATTTGATAATGGGCGACTTGGATACGACGTAGACTTCGATGTTCCCGATGTAATGCCTAAGTTTCATGACGGCATAGAATACCGATAGGCACAACTTTTCCTTTGGGGTATACCTGACTTCAATTGGCGTCAATTACCTCGACAAGTAATAAATGGCCGTCTCATGTTCACACTCATCCATTTGTGCCAACATAGCTCCTATAGTCGTTTTAGTGGCAGCCACCTAGAGAATGAAAGGTCTACCGCACTACGGGGGTATCAGGACTAGTGGGTGTGTTAAATATTTTTTCAAGTCGTCAAACGCCTCTTCGTGTTTCTCTGTCCACTTGTAATCATTTCCCTCTTGGTAGGTTGGCGAACACCTCAGTCTTTCTTGCGACATTTCCAATAAATCTAAGGAAAGCATGTAATTCCCTTTTACTTCTTGGTGCTGCTAAATTCTGAATGGCTTCTTTGTTTTGATCAACTTCAATGCCGCGTCGATGTACTAAGAAACCGAAAAATTGCGCCGCTTTAACTCCAAAGGCGCATTTAAGTGGGTTTGGTTTAAGTTGATGTTTTCTCATTTTTATAAAAGCATTTCAAAGATGGTCGACATGAAGTTCTTCCTTTGTCGACTTAGCGACTATATCGTCAATGTAGACTTCCATTGTCTTGCCGAGAGAAGCGTCAAATATAGCATTCATTGCTCGCTGATACGTAGCACTAGCATTCTTTAGTCCAAATGGCTTTACTACCCATTCGAAAATACTTAAGGGACATCTGAATGCTATTTTATGAATATCCTCTTCTGCGATAAAGCTTTGGTTATAACCGAAGAAACCGTCCATGAATGACATAACCTAATGCCATGCTGTCTTGTCTGTAAGATCATCTGCAACAGGCATGGGATACTCATCTTTTGGAGTAGCGCGGTTCAAATCCCTAAAGTTTATACAGACTATAATTTTGTCCTTCTTTTTTAATACGGGTACGATACTAGAAATCCATTCCGTATAACGCGACGTCCTTATATACCCTGCTCGGAAAAGCTTCTTAACTTCTTCAAAGACCAACTGTGTTACTTCCCTAGTCATGTGCCGTGGCGCTTGTTGCACTGGCTTAAAATCTTTCTTGATTGGAAGAGTGTGTTCCTCTAGTCTACGATCTAGCCCACGCATCACTGAAGAACTAATGAAAAGAAACCTAGGAGAAGTTTCGCTTCCCAAATTGTCACTAATTAATGGATCACACGGCGTCATCATGGACTCACGGCCCTCGGTTCCACCTAAATCAGTAGACACGGGCTTATTACAAGCATCGGGCGCTCTAAGCGCTTCTGAATTTAATGAGAGCCAAGAGATAGGTTGTCTATGGCAATGATTCCCCTTGTAGACTTGGAGTCGTCGAAGGACGTCGGCGACCGCTTCTTTTCCTTTTTCACTCTGGTCCATAAGTCCCTTCCTTTAGGAGTCTATCGGACTCCAACTCCACGACAGCGTTCTGCTAGTTCTTCAAAACTTCTCCGTTACCACCTTCGTTTTCATTCTGACCGTTCGCATATCTCCTTACGGGGTTTTCACCCGAATTGACCTCTTGCAAGGACTTCCTCTATGTCCTTTGTAGTAAGCTCATCTCCCCATCCTGATGGAGCGACTTGGTCCGTCTCCGGCTTGGGGTGCAATGTCCCGTAATCCACAATATAATCAAATTTCTCGGATGGTTGACCAAGAGGACGTACAGTAGGGTCGCCCAGCTTATATCGTTGCTCCAGCATAAGATCCTTGACAGTCTTGCTCATTTCTACATGCAAGATACATTTGTCACAACAAGAGTATTCATCAGCCTTAAGAATCTCAATTTTAGAATCAAGCCATAACATCAATTCTCTATACAATGTAGATGGGATGACTGTAGCCTTATGGAGCCAATCGCGGCCCAACAAAGCATTAAAAGTAGGAATTATGTCTATTACGAAGAAAGCAGTTTCATTTCCCTAGCGACCCACCTCTAGGTGCACAAAGAAGAACCCTAAACATTCAGATTTTCTACCAATAAAACCACTCATGGCAACATTGGTTTTAACCAAGTCGTGAGGTTTATATCCCAGCATTCTGAACCTGGATAGTGGAAGCACGTTTAGCGTTGCTCCATTATCTACTAGGACCCGACTCACCAAGGTACCATCAAAGGTAGCGGTGATGTACAAAGAATGCATGTGTTGCTTCATGCTGTCAGATGGTTTCTTCAACCAATGAAGTGGAAAACCTGTCGGATAAACTGGTGAATAAGGAAGAGGTACCTTACCTCTTACAGTTTTCACTTTCCGATTTTTGGCGAAGTCTACAGGCAAGGTGAGACCGTTACAGCTCATAATTGGCCTCTTTTCGCCATCAGCATCACTTGGGATTTCACTCCGAAGAGGGGTGTAATCAAAACTCGAACCAGGCCGTTCTGAAAGGTCCATAGACTCAACATGCTCTGCCTTAGTGTTCGATTCCTTCATATACACTTTGTCAGGTAAAATGGCCCCTGAGAGGGTAGGTCTAGGCCTTTTGACGACGTGACTTAGACGTCTATCTCTTCTCTTTGGAGCCCTTGGTGGCAAAAAAGTTTTGCCAATAGCTTTTTGTCAAAGTTTCGAGGGGTTAACCGCTTTAATTACCCTTGATTTCTTAGAACCAGGGAAAGATTGACATACCTTGACAAAGTGTCCAACGAATGGGTCATATCCCACTACTGTCCGAGTAGGTACCTGTTGCGTTTTTGGATAATTGTTAGTTTCACAAGAACCTGTAGTTGCAGAGTGAGCGGGTTGATTACGATATCCCCATTTGACGATAGGTCTATAAGCTTGAGGAAATAATTGACATATCACGGGGTGCATAGTTGAGTAATCAGGATCCTATTCTTGCATTTCTGACACAGCATCCTTTCATCAAGGAAATGAGCTATTGGTGGTCCTGTCCGAAGTGTCTGGATGTCTACTTTAGGCGTTTCATATCTTGGCTTGACCCCCTTCTCCTGTGACATTTCGACCCGTTGAGTTCTGTCAAGGATGTCCCCTTCTACAGCTCCAGGGCAGGTCTCGCCAGTGTGACTGTTTTTCTCCTGTTCTAACTTTGCCCCTTGTTAGACGGACGGGTCATTAAATTCCAAATGTCGTTTGGGGCGCTCCAAAGCGCGGAGGTGTTGTTCGGGTGCTCTGCCCCGGCCATGGGGGCCACCCCTTCCTCCTCGGATAGCTGGCTTACGCTCCACGCTCGGAGGGCTCCTAAACCCCCTCTGCAAGTTATTAGAGGCACTTCACGAACTCGGGGAAACTATCCCCATTGCTACCTCCTCAAGCGGGGTCAAATCATACCAGACATCCCCCTGATTGTTTTGCAAATACTTTCTGAAGGTGTTACACCTATCAGTGGTGTGCGTGTCGTCCTTGTGCCAATAGCAGAGGTTGGACGCTACTTCCTTGATTGGGCAGGTGACTACAACTTTGTCGGCTAAGCGACGGAAAAGGGCGTTCGCTATCATGGTCTCCCCAGGGATCTTTATGTCCTGTAGGAAAAAATCAGTATTAGTCTCGATGATATTGATGTCTACATCAGAAACATCAAACATATGAATGGCGATTTCATCGTCAAAAAGCTTGTCGTCGACGATAGTGTCTTCGTCTACTTCAGGGAAGCATAACTCTTTTGACTCTATGAGGTCTTGAGTTATGTTCCTAAATGATAAACAATCTCTGGTCGTATGTGTGAACGAACCATGCCACTTGCAATAATTCCTAGTTTTCTTTCTTTCCGTCTGAGGGACCCTGTGACCCTGGTTTAGCTTAATCCGCTTTCGTTGGAAAAGCTAGTTGAAAATTGCATCTGCCTTGTCTACGTCAAAAGAATACTTTCTTTCTTCGCCAGTTTTCTGAGATGCTTTTTCTTTTGAATTTTTCCTTGCTAAGGGTTCACAAACCGTTGCTTCGCCTTTCACGAACTTGGCCATATCTACTTCGAAGGTTTTTAACTGATATACGTGTTTAGACTGGGCTTCTTCCATTAACAACTGATGATACTCAGTCGCTCTCCTGGCCAAGTCATAAATATCGTTGAACCTTTCCCCTTGTAGCTTCTTCTTGAAAGGCATAGACAACGCGTTTAACGCGATCATCAATTGGTCCATTTCAGGAATTGCAGGTCTACAGCGAAGCAACGCTTTTCGCAAATGCTTAAGGAACTGTCCTGGGTGTTCCCCAGCGGTTTGTCTGAGCCGCATCACCTCGAAGATTGACATGGGTGTGTCTAGTCGAGCAAATGCTTTCATGAAGAAAGACTGCATTTCCGCCCGTGATGTTACTGACCGGGAGGCCAACTCGCATACCATGTGAAAGCATCTCCTGTGACTGAGTTCGGGAATAATTTTAGCTTCCAAAATTCATTGGCTGCAGCATCTCCAGCTTGATGGGTGAACTGGGCTATATGTTCTATAGGCGTAATCTCATCTTCCTCTGAAAAACGGGTGAAGTCGAGTACTCTGTATCCCTTAGACATGGGAAAGTCTCTGTCGATGTAGGCAGGATATGGACTCCTGTATAGACAAGGATCCTCCTGCCTGACAACTCCGAGTACCATCTGTTCCAAGACTTGAGCGATTGTCTCCCTCAAATTTTGTTGGGGTAAATGGTTAAACTATTCTCCCGCATGGTCTTGGTTCACTTTCTCTAGGGATAAGGCATTCTCGCGGTGGCTCGAGATGGCTGCGGATTTACTGAGACATTCGTGTAGAAGCTTTATGCCCGAGGTAGGTCCCCCATAAACGGAGCTTCCCTTGACGGTATCTCTTCTACGGGTCCTTTACCAGGCCGACGAGGGGGTATGCCACGAGCATATCTGTTTGTTTCACCCTGCGCTTCACTGTCGTCGTCTACCGAGTTCACTGCATACACAACGTTTGACCTCCAAGATCTGGCAGATCGAGAGGAGGTAGGCCTCGAGGGGGACATCCTGTCCCTATTGCAGGCCTCTGTAGCACGCTGGTTAGCGCCGCTCCAAGGCTCATCCTCTTGGAACCACACATCGCGCCTCTCTACGCGTCGGGCATCTCCCATGAAAGAATTCTCCCTGTCTACAGGGGCGTTTGGCCTTGCAGTGGCGCTTGGCCTATTTAAAGCACCGAGTTGATCCAGAATCTGAGTTATATTATCTTGTAATCCAGTGACATATCTGTCCATCAGATTCCTCAGATCATTCAATTCTTTATGGAACTCAAGCCTGGATATGAACACATAAGGGGTATGAACCCCGAAATCAGATTGATTCGCTGTTTCTTGGCTTCCTAGAGCCGCGGTTTCGACATTTATATCCCCTGCTATAAACTGACCGTCTCCATCTAATGGAGGTGGAGGGTCGCGATTAGCTCCACTCATGGTACTCTTTGCCATATGTGGACTTTAAACTTTCTCTTGCTCGCACAGTGGTCGCCAAATACGTGTTCGCGTCGAAACGAATCACGTCGAAAATATTTGGCAATAATACTCACAGGGTTTTTAGATGTGATCGCCAGTAAGTAAAAGAAATAGATTGAGTTGAATAAATGAAGTCTTACAATAAGAAAAATATGCTTACAGCCATAAAAAATAAAGTTAGGACGGTGCGCCGTAGACAATGTCGGAGACTTGCTGCTGGGCGCTGCAAACTAAGAGGATGATGATGCAATGTCGTAGACTTGCTGCTAGACGCTGCAGGCTTGCGAATTGGGGCGTTGGTGACGTCGTAGACTTGACGCTGGGCGCTATAGACTTGTAAATCTGGCGGATGACGTCGTAGACTTGATAACAGAGCGCAGTAGACTTGCGATCCTGGACAGCGAAAATTGGTTGCTAGGGCTTGGTGAACGGAGTGTAGACGAGCACGGTGGCGGATATGGATACCAAGGCTACGGTTGCGCACCCTGGTGACGGAATCGAAGGCGAAGTTGTTTTGCCGGGACTACGATGGCTCGTCCTGGCGGTGGAATGCAAGCGGGAATTGGCGACCAGAGCTACGGTTGTTCACTCTGACAGTGGAAGTGAAGACCAATGAAAGCTCACGAGTTTTGCCCAGGCCGGGGAATCCTAACAACTACGGGGTAACGAGCAATACAAGGCTTCTGTTTAGCTGATTGATCGTGATTTTCTTTGGGAAGATCTCATTCTTTTTATATTCGGTCTTATGGGTCTGTCACGTTCTCCGAAGATCCTCCCAATCTAAACTGCCTTCCGTGGATCTCAGAGCAACAAATCGTCTTTTAAGACGTGCGACCTATGCAGACGTGAGCTGTAGACTCCGCGGATCTCGGAGTCAACAAACAGTCTTTTAAGACGTGTGACCTATGCAGACGTGGGCTGTAGACTTGGTGCGAACGCACACCCTTTCTCATTCTCTACATTCCTCTCGTGAGCTTTAAATCGTCAGAGAGTAGCCCCAAGATAGCTTATCATGTCAACACCTGCCCCATGTGGCTATGCATACCCCGTCTTAGTCCCTCACCTTCTGTGCTCCCGGGGTTCTACCCTTCTCTCCGGCCCACTCCACGTTGGCCACGCCAGCCACCTGTCGGACGTTTCCCACCAACGTCTCCTGCCACTTCCAACCAAGTCCCTCATGGCCCTCGAGTCACCTCCCAGAAGACTTCACCATCGATGCAGTCTTCTGCAGCTCACATCCCTCGTGTGTGGCTAACAAGACTCAAACCATTGAAAAATTACAAGCTTCAACGTCTAACCAATGTATCGGATGTTTTCTGTGCAGTTACAATGACAACCGAATGCTTATTTATACACATTACAAAAACATGAAGTATAAAACGTAGAATAAAAGAAGTTCATCTAAATTCTAGATAAAAAAAATCGAACCAGAAAGATTAGAAACTATAATTCCGGGAGTTACGAAGGAGACTTGGAGCTCACCCCCTTACTAACTGGAATAAAAGAATTAGTAGATCTGTTCCGGATTTGTTCACAGAAGAAAAATAGCCCCCTGATGAATTGTAACTTTTCGAGGAACCCTTCATCAGTGGCACGGACAAAGTCAGGGAAAACCTTTAGCAAATATAGCTTCTACACTTAGATGAAAAACGAATAAATCAATTATATTAGTTCCCTTAATAATCAAATGATATCTCTCATTGGTAAGTATTCGTTGGGGATGAGATCTGACCAAGATCAATTGATTTCATCAACTCCCAATAGATAACCGTTGCAGAAGTCTATAGATTACGATAACCTTCTATGTATGGAAAAAATTAAAATTAACTTACATGATTTATTTTGTGAGATTCATTCATTTCTTTTAATGAATCTGGACAAACAGCACGTTTTTATTAACCAAAGAAGAATTAAGAATGGAAGATGATGTTCGTATGAGATATAGTCAATTATGTAGAACCTACAATTTATTTTCTTCAATTGAAAAATATATTATTCTCTTTATTTCTTTGGTAACGAAATCATTTGATTTCGATGAGATAATTGTCCGGATCATATTGGATAATTCCCATGGAATATTCCCACTTAATTTCCTAATTAATTATTAATTAAAAAAGATATTTCCTTACAGAAGGTTTTCACCGGGATTAGCTTCTGTCGTGTAGAAGGTTGACTTCTGTTTCAATGCTCATCATCAAAAAACCTTCAACAAATAATAATAATAAATATATTTTATACCCTTCTAAAACTAATTAAATTATTTTAATCAACGTTGGATGTATTTATGTAAATCACATGGACTCCTCTGAGCTTATGGATGCCACATTCTCTTTCACGGTTGTTGGGACACTAAGACGGAGTAAATCGAAATGCGAAAACATTAGGCAGGATGCCTATTTGGGAAATAAGGATATAATGGACCTAGTCGATGGGACGACTGGGGAAGAACGAATACCCATATACTATCGGAACTTTGTGCAGGGTGACAACGATCATCATTGCTCCCTTAGGTTGATCTCATTCCCATCGAGCTTAAGGAGATCCAAAGTGCTTTTCCCATCAAGTTTGAGACTGGTCATGTGTCGAATATAATCGACGTGGCTCATGGTCTTGTAACGGACGCAGTCCTTTTTCACAAGCTGCCATCGCTGAGCTTGCTCATGTCGTTGACTGGGATTTGCAGAGCAACAGTGGATGGCCATAACTGGCCTAGTTCGTCTGGCTGGCGTAGATAACGTGGCGGGATCTCGGTCGGGCACTCTGCAGCTAGAGCCTGAACGTTTGCTACTGGAAGGGATCCACTCAACTGGAGCTCATTTTCTGATCCCATCTCCATTTTTTCACAAAAAAAAGCTATTCAGTTTTTTGTAATGATCGACCTTGTCATAAAAACAAGCTGTTCATTTTACTACCACTCGGAACTCTCACTCTCTCACTCTCCATATCTTCTAATTCTCGATACAAAATGGGGACCAAATCCCCTATTTATAGTGGGGAGCCGGACCCACGTAAGAGGATAAATATGGCCACGTAGCTCTTTCTTTGGCCTTTTACTTTACCTACTTCTTTCCTAAAATCACATCCACAATATTTTCTAGAGAAAGGTGGAACACCTGATAATGATGAGTGGGTCTTTTAGCATATGATGACTGTGTACCATAGATTTCGCACCCGAAACCTTTTTAAGCGAATTCAAACTTCTTACCACTTAGAGTATCCTTATGTTGGTCCCTTTTACTCCATTGTCTCGGGCTCTTTTCCTCTTCTCACTTTGGTCAGTTATGTTGATTCCATTGTTGCAATATGCGCCAACATTTAGTCCAACATTACTTATATTTGTGGGTCCATTACATGACAAGAAACTAATGGCAAAATATATGTAAAGCAGTACCAAGATATGTACTCAATGCAGAGCGGCGATATTCTTCGTTTCCACTTGTTGATATTAAAAGCGGAATACTAATGTGAACACAAAATTCTGTAGTCTGAATATAACACTGAAAATGATGTACAAATTGTCATATTAAAATACAAATTGTCGATTCATATCATCCATATACTTCTTTTCCACTGTTAATATTAAAAGAAAAACACTGCATATTACTTAATCGATGCCCCACACTCCTTTGCCTCCGGCACTCCACTTCTCCATTGTCATTTGTGTCGTTTCCGAGACGTCGCGACGGGCTGGATACTCCGTGAACTCCTTCGAGAAATTTTCAAAAAAAAGAAGAAAATCTACAATTATGACAAAAGTTACTTTGATGAGTCTAATGTTCTCGATCATGATAAATTATGACCGCTTTTTTATGCGTGAAGCGCAAAAATAAAAAAGAAAATCTAACCCACAAATCATACATAATATGTCGTGTAGAAATACTTTGAGCTTTTAAGTATAGTATTCCGGAGTCATAGGACATCACAAAATTGATGTAATACATTGCCGCCTCATGCAGCTGAGAGGGAAAGTAGATTTCTCATTTTATTTTACGAGAAAAAATGGTTCATACTGTTTAGCAACAAGAATTCTGGGTAACAGATCTCAGTGCTATATGTGGATCGGCGGTTTAGAATTCGGGCCCAAAGCACACAGGCTTTCTAGGGAAGTAGTTGTGGAAACACATCGAAAGATTGGCTTGCGGACGAAACAGATACCAAGTGACGGACGCTGCTGGACGACAAGGGTTATCAGACGATGCAAGAGGATCAAACGACAGTCAGTTAGGTGAACGAGTAAACTTTGCAGCGAAAGCTAGGGTGCAATATGGTCGATCAACATCTATCATGGAAAGATTTGGACGATCTCAGTACATTGAAGGAAATAGTGGCCAAAGTCACTCGAATGGAACGGAGATATTCCACGAAGGTTGGCAACATGGCTACTAGACATATGTACGCTATTTTATTTTCATATTCACGTAGTACTAGCATATAGGGTCTTTACTTTGGCATTACAAACAACATTTTTACATACGGATAAATATAGCCTTTTATTTTTCAGCATTCAAGCATCCTGTTTCCACCGAAGGCGGCATTCATAAGTGCTCTTGCTTAAGGTGCCGTTCCTTTGTCTCCTTCTTTCTTTCAAACAGTGATCACACACATTTAACAAACCTTCAAGTACCATTTGCTAGTAGTGTCAGATATTTCCGACATGCTCGAGTCTAGCTTGTTCAGCAATTACTTCCGAAGCGAACACGTACAAAAGAAGAGTCGACTACATTTATCTTATTACAATCGAACGCGAAAAATGAAAAGAGTTCAAATAAAATTATCAGTAAACTAGAATTGCAATAGTTATAATTCAAATGAAATTTTAGTTTCTATCTTTGTTTTCAATTAAAAAGATAAAATTATAAATAATTTTTAAAAGACACAAATTTATATAACTTATAAATAGGTCAAACGTACTCTCCTTGATGTGATTAGAAAAGATAATAAAGATAATTAGATTGTAACCAAATTAAAATTCTACCATTCGAATTGGAAATCTAACCCCAGTTCCAATTAATAATACCATCTAACAAACGGCATTATGGATCCAAAAACAAATGCTTGTACTAGGAGTTTGCTCTTAAGGATGAGGCATAGGTTTACATTTCTTCTTATGGCCATTCCGTAAATACTTACTTCGCATCTCCGGGCCTTTCTTCGATAGCTTGTTTTGGCTTTTTGATTCTTCACCTATTGCTTTCTTATTGAGTCCCAGTATGCTGCACATACCTTGTGGCATTTGTATCACGGAAAGTTGGTGCAAATATCAGCTTTTATAATCATTCAAGCATTCGGATTACTCTATGTGTTGACACATGAATTTTTGGGCCTCGTCCTCAATGGGCCGAAGAGGTAAGACTCCGTGTGAACCCCATTTGAGGACCAATATTAGCGTTACCCGAGGTTTCTGTGTAAGCACTACTTGAGAAGTGCCTCCTGAGCAAGGGCTTGAAATTAACGACTCTCGAGAAGCATTTCTTGAGTATGTCATAGACCAATCCCATACAACTCGAGACTTTAATAGCATCTCACGACCCGAGAGACTATATTGTCTCAACGAGTTTCACATCAAACCTCGTCTGGTTACGTCAAGAAACTAGGACACGTGGCAAATCCAGAAGGATTGGTTAGAGCACGATCTGCATGGCTCCTACAAAATAGGAATTACATCGTGCGCATGATCAGGAAGATCACACACTAGCTGAATAATCGCAACTGCAAAATTCTGAAAGATATAAAAGGGATCAAAAGTTCAACAACAAAAACACACAATACAATTCAAACACAGAACTCTTTATACTCTTTTTTCAAGGGTCCTGAAAAGTATCCGGAACCAGCGTCCGGAAACCACCTTCCATTCTCACTATATCCGACCGTCGATCCACCAAGGTAGATTCCACTAAAGGAATCTGCCGTAGCCGCTGACCGCCGTGAAGTGCTGCGTGACCGTCCCCAAGTCCTTTGTTGTTTTTTTCCGCTTGCGTCATGTCAGTAAATATTGACATGTAATTCAATACTGTTTGATTTAATTTCAGTATTGTATTTTCCTTTTAACTTGCATTCATAACCTATAATACAGTATTGTTTGATTAAATTCCAGTATCGTACTTGACCATATTCATTCACCTTACGACGATCACGTAAACACTGTAAATTCAATACTGTTCGATTAAATTCTAATATTGTATTTACTTGTATTCGTTTACTGTATAGCGACCACGTGAATAATTGTAAAATTCGACATGTGTTGCGAGAAACACCAACACTATGTTAAGCTAGATCTATGGGAGACGGGCGTATGCAAATCCTTTGTTAAATATATATTGCACGAAAATATAGAAGGGCTGGATCAGTCTCCTATACACTTTGGTCATGTATAACAATCGTCGTGTTCGTGAGGTGGACGAGTAGATGTTTCCGAAGATTGTTCATTCTCCCCAAAATGTCATAGTCAATTTCTATATTGTGAGTCTATTTCCAACCCAAGTAAAGTAAGAAAGATCCTAATCGCTGTTATTCGACTTAAACCATTACTTTAAAAAGAAGTGATAATTTTGTTAAAGCTTTTCAAAAGTAAAAACGAATATATTTTCGACACAGTTGCCTTCGTTGGATATGTGCACATGCGGACCTTGTCTTATCCTTCTCGCTTCTTCCTTCTTTAGGCTTCAATTCCTTAGTGTTTCCTTCCTGCGAAGGTCTTACATAGGTGAGATAATGAAACGAACTACAAAATTTTTCAAATTTAATTAGAAAGTTCGACCGTAATTGAATGATCAAAACAGCGGATACGACAAATTTAGGGTCTTCCCCGCGTTGTCCTTCTTTGACCAGTCCGATAAGCTTTGCCACGTGTATCCTTTTTCCCGTATCTCTACAACACTAAAATAAATTCTCCATCTGGGGTCAGCAATGATTCGTTGAGTACGCCTTAGCCATGCACAAGCGGAAACAATGAAGCATCTATGTAACCCTAACGTACATCTTTTAGAAATCATTATGCATACGCATACTCAGAAAATACAGGAAAACAAACAATTAATCTTATCATCCGCACTGCACTTATCATCATGATAAAGCATAGATTAAACAGTAGCCATTCAACTGTAAGAAAGAAATCACCGTAACGATAGCGACTCCCTCAAACTCTCTTTCCATCAATACCATCACTTCGATCGGTGTCAGGACCACCGAAGTGCGTCCTACCCACTCTTTCGGGAGCGCTCGGGTAACGGCAACAGGCACGACCGCTAGTGGTCGTCGCCTCCCCGTCCTCCTCCGACATCTCAGTCAGGTAACACATCCAAACAGAGATCGATTCCCTCTCAAAATCAATTCGATCTAGTCCAGCGAATTCGATATAAAACAGATGATTGAAGTTTGATTCTCACTGGATCACGTATATAGCTACCATGATGAGAAACCATGCGTCCACGTAGCCGTACAGCTCACAAGCAATCCGGCGTGGCCGATCCCGACCGGAAACGACGATCAGCTTCTTTACGACTCGATGGATGCTCGGTACTCTCCGAACCCCAACCACCATCAACGGGAGTTGGACGTGGCTGGTCCAATCCAAAGAATCGAGTCATCCTCTCATCGAATCAGCCGACGCAACAGTATCACAATCCCCAGCCACCGCCCCCTCATTTCTGAAGTGGACGCAACACAATCCTCACGCGCATACTGGACAGACTTCGCATTCAGCAAATCAACACTAGCTCACAGCCATCACAACTCACATTGCTAGCAAAATTCGCAGAATTCATCGACAGAGGTTCACGTTCAGCACGGCAGATTCATAAGGCTGCACTGCAGAACTTTGTCCTCGCCAAACTTAATCCGATCCGTACAAAGTCTCCAGCATGACACTCCGCACGACATCAACTCGCCACGGGGCCTTATGACCCTGGCAGCTCATCTGTGCCGGCCAATCGCCCGCACTATTTCCGTAACACAGAATGAACGTGTGTACTGAACCAGGGGCAAGCTCACGCCAGTTCCCCCGGCTGTTCCGTCTCTCCCTCCTATCGTCTCACCGAGACGGGTAGTGCACAGAACCAGGGTAAGCATACGCTCTGCCCCGACTGTGTCTGCCTCTCCCTCTTTCCGTTCCGCCGAAGCGGATCGTATGCAGAACCAGGGACAAGCATACGCTCTTTCCCCGGCTGTGTTCGGCTCGTCTCACCCATCCTTCCCCCGGTAGACTCACACAATAACCCACGACACCAAACTTACACATTCAGCGCAACAGAGCACAAGAGAACAGGGGAACGGGGAGGACGTACCTGGACCATCAAACCCTCACGCGTCACCACCGTCCCCGAGTCTACACAACCCACGGCCGATCAGCGAGCTCCAGCTCGCCCCCGAGTCCTTCTTACTCGCGATCCCCGGAATCTGTTGCTCTCCCTTTTGTTTTGGATGAGGGTCGGGATCTTCTTCTCCTTTAACCCTCAAAGGAAGAACACCCGACTGGGAAAAAGGAGAACGATCCCCCCCTTCCCTCACCTTCTTTCTTTTAGTTTTCTTTTTTTTTACTCGTCTTGTTTCCTTATTTATGTTATTACGTCCCCGGATTTTAAAGCGTAATAGCAATTAGGTCCTTTTTATTTTCTTTCATTAATTCGTCCCACCAATGGTGTGTTACGGTATTTTAAACTCTTTTTGGTTATTGTAGTTGTTACCCATAACCAAAATCCTGAACGTTAATACGCTAACAAAAATCGTTACCCGAATTACGTTTAGGTCACAACATTTTCTTTCCCGTGTGACCTAGTCATACGTAATCGAATCAGAAATCTCGACAATGCCTCGTTAAAAACGTCCATTGACCACGAGAATTCTAGGCCCTCATGCCACGTCGGATTCTAATTAAGTCCAAATTTGACCCGCCAAAATTCTTATTCCAATCAATCATTTACACGTGTATATAAATATACCATTGAATTTGACGTTTCGAATAAACTTAACCCCTTTCTCCTTAGCTATTCGGTGCTCGAGTCA
This sequence comes from Melastoma sanguineum, assembly GCA_029817735.1. Classification (NCBI taxonomy): domain Eukaryota; kingdom Viridiplantae; phylum Streptophyta; class Magnoliopsida; order Myrtales; family Melastomataceae; genus Melastoma; species Melastoma sanguineum. The sequence goes on from JARUPW010000057.1 coordinate 137,609, forward strand.
AGGGTCTGTCGGATAATGATGAAGGATGAACTCGGAATTCCGCACCGATTCCCACGGACGTACGATTCATTAAATAAGTAGGTGAACATGTCCATTTAAAAATATAAATACGAACACAAATATTATTTATGTGGAAATGAGTTCCCGCAGTTTAGACGATGGACACGATAAAACTAAAAACAATACTGTTTTAAATCATATATGTAATGTCCACATCACGAATTATATCCCCTTAAAAGTAAAAAATATTGAAGATCATTTCAAATTATCTACCTAAAAATAATTATTGACAATATAAACAAAAACAACGAATTGCCTAACAGTCAATGGCGCTATCATTTAATGTCCAATTTTGGATCGGGTTTTTCCCAGAGAAAACTTCCACCACATTTCTAAAAATCGAATATTCATAAAGATACAATTTTAAAAATGAAAATATATAACATGGTATGACTTGATCAAATAGAGGAGCTTTCTGAGCAGTTAAAGTCGAATTTTTAGAACAGATGACGTGACTACCGTACAACATAAAATGCAATTTATAAAGCAAATTGATAAAAAATTAATTCTATTCATAAAAGTTACTGAATATTTATCCTAAACTTTTAAGTGTAAGTAACATAAGTCTAATTAATAATATTGACGAGCGTTTGTTGCCTCCTAATACATTTGCCTCATTTATTCTTTCGTCGCTGCCTCGGACGTAGCGTGATTTATTTATTTAGTTTTATTATTTGAGTACTTAGTTATGGTGTTGTTTTTTATATTTCCGGGGTATGCCGCGTGATCTTTGTACAAGCTATTTTTGAATTATGGATTATTACTTATCAAATCAAATATTGATATCCTAGCCTCGAATTTTTAGATAATTTTTATATCTTCGAAAAGAATGGATTTGATCATTTTTGTTGGAAGACATAATGATTTGTTTAAATAAAAAGTATTTTTTTTCTTGAATGATAAAGAAAGAATTCCCAACATAATACTTTTTCAGTTACATGGTTATAGGAAAATACAAACTAATTAGTCGAAACAATTTTCATTTTAATTTTAATTTCTTTTCTTCACGGTACCTTACTTCGATTCCTTGATTAATTTATGTTAGTACCATAAAAGATCCTTGAGATGTCTTGATAATTGGAAATGCTTTCCTTAGCCGATCAAGGGAAGAACAATTTAGCCTATAAATTCGCAGCGAATCCAAAGTGAAAAATGAATTGATCGGGCTATTCATCGGGTAAAACACATGGCGACTTCGGTTGTAGCGAGCTTGCAAGATCTGTGGGATGCGTGGGGCATTCGAGGTTTCATGATCCTCAGCCTTATGATGCAACTGCTTCTTGCAATCGTCTCCCCGTTCAGGAAGAGGACGTCCAACCGTTGGGTCATCCTTCTGATATGGTCCGCCTACTTCCTCGCGGACTGGGTTGCCATATTCGCGTTCGGGTTGATCTCGAATGCCAGATGCAGGAATTCAACTTCCATCGACCAGGATCTACTTGCATTCTGGTCTGCCTTCCTTCTCATACATTTGGGCGGGTCGGATTCTATTACTGCCTATTCTCTAGAGGACAATACGCTATGGCTGCGTCACTTGGTCGGCCTTGTAGCCCAGGTACTTGCCTTCCTCAATATCTTTGTTAAGACGCTCCCAAGTAACGATCTTCGGGTTCCGACAGTNGGCGATGTCGTAGCACTAGACTCAACGTTCAAGACAAACAATTATGGAATGCAAATGGTGATCATCGTCGGTGTCAATCATCACCATCAAACTACCGTGTTTGGGTCTGCCTTGATGACTTATGAAACCATTGCGGACTACACTTGGCTCCTACGTACTCATACACAGATCATGGGAGGCAAACATCCGGTAAGCGTGGTCACAGACGCCGACAAAGTGATGATTGCTTCTGTGAGAGAAGTTTGGCCATTGTCAAAGCATAGGTTATGCCTTTGGCATTTTAGTCGGAATATCAATTGTCGTGTACAGGACCCGGGTATGCGAGCTCGTATTTCGTCATTCATGTACAACAGTAGACCAAGTGAAGAAGTTGAAGAGGAGTGGGAGTCTTTAATGAGCCATACAGGATTCATAAGCATTAGATGGCTACAACAAATTTATGCATGCCGACATATATGGTGGCAAACATATCTGCATGATCATTTCTGGGCAGAACTTAGAAGCACTCAACGATGCGAACGAATGCATCGTTACATGAAGGGATATGTCGACAGCAAACATAAACTGCATGATTTCGTTAACAATTTCGAGCGCGCAGTTGCTGATCTTCGTCACAAGGAATACGAAGAGGGCTTCAAATCAATGCATAAGGCATTCAGGCCAACTACGATGTTGCGCCGACCTGAGGAGGCTGCAAGTGAATTGTACACCTTGAGTTCTTTTCGTAGAGTTCAGTCCGAAATGAAAAAGGAAGCACGATTTTATGTGGAAGATATAGTTGACGGGAATATAGCGAGGGTATACAGTCTTTCGTGTTATGACGGTGAGCATAGATGCGTGCAAGTGTCATCTGGCAAACAAAATGTGCAACTCAGTTGCAGCTGCTTAAATTTTGAGACATTTGGTTTTCCGTGTGCCCACCTCTTCCATGTTGCGAAAATTGAAGGATTCTTGACCATACCAAAGCATCTGGTCAGTAAAAGGTGGACAAAGTTAGCTAAAAGTGCAAGTTCTGAAGTTCTATCTTGCCGTGAATACGGTGTCGACATCAATGGTTTACGACAGGGTATCTTCATGACCGCTTGCCGGCGGATGTGTTTTCTTCCGGCATATCCACTGGGAAGTATTTTTGCAGTGCCTATCCATGACAAATTACAACAATGGATAAACCCATTAATACTCATGAAGCTCACTGTCGAGGCATCACGAGTGGGTATGCTGCTATCCATTTATACCTCAGGGATGGAAGACCGTCCACGCTTTCTTGTCCTTGTTACTGGCTTAGGCGGGATAAATGGACAGCGGTTAAATGTATACGGCTTCCGCTCTGCCGTACGACGAGTGGTTTTTCTATTAAAGACAACCGTTGTCGATGATCCACTTTCCTGCGAATCATAGTGTGGAACAGTTTAATATCAGTGATGTTCAACAAACTTCGGAAAAGAAATGTCAATGCACGTCACCTTCAAATGCACTTCAACCTCTTCTGCAGTCTTCGTCACCCCTTTCCCCACTTCCAGATCACCATCCATGAGATGCTCAGCATCGTCATCTACTTTAGCCGTGGTCTCCTCTTCAAATTCTGCAGCACGCTTATCTCCTATAACATCCTTGTCCTTTGCTCTTGCTGTGGGGGTATGGGCGCCTTCCTCATGCACTGCGACTTCAGGCAGTAAGCTCTCCTTTCCTTTGCTCGATTGCAGCAGCTCCTTCAGACCCTCCTCGGATTTAGTGAGGCTCAACTCAGATTCACTCTCAATGTCACACCTCACAGCATCCGAAGTACCAAGCATTGCAGATAGTTTATTCAGAGCCCGCGCAAGTTGTTTCTCACGCGGGTCGGAATAATCATCGGAACCTTCTGGCAAATTATGTTGCATCTGAGGAGGATCATAAGGGACCAGGCTCTTCTCCGACATCATACTGGACCCTACCTCGACTACAGGAATACTGAAGCCCTTGTCCGGCAGACCGGAGTCCTCTGCTGGAAAAATAGGCTCACACACATTAGCAGCCGGGTTGACATCAGCCGTTCCTTGTGTCACCCCTCCCTGAACACCCTCGGCTGCATGATCTTCCTCTTCGCCTCCTACCACCTTCTCCTGAGACTTACCACGATCTTCTTGCATAACGGGATGGCCTTGTCGAGGTCTTTCTCTTCTAAGTTCTCTGAGAATAAATCCCAATTTGCGGACGATGTGCTCATTAGTAGCATGGAGTCTCATAACAGAAAGTTCCACATTCTGCTTAGAACATATTGCCGATAATCAATAATTGAAAATCAGCTACGTAAACGAAATGATAAACACATACAGACCACACCACGAAATGAAGGTTACCTTTAGACGACGCAGCACCACATCCATCTGCCCACCTTGGGTCGCAGGGTCGACTTCTTCCTCGGCGTTACTTTCAACCTCACGGGATTCCTGTAAAGGGACTTACTCAGAATATGACCCGACGACATGTCAAAATTACACAAGTACACATGCAGTAGACGAGAAAATCGTACAAGTTCAGCAAGATCAGCATTTGCAACTCGGAATATGGCCTGTAGCCGGTCATCGTCCCAATCCTGGCACAAAGGAGTACTCCTGCTCGCAGTTCTTGACGTGCTCTCGTCCAATGACTTCTTGCAAGCGTAAAACATCTGGTGGATTAAAAACAGTATCATCAACACAATCACTTGTTGACATTAATAATTGCACCCTAAATACAATGAATAAGCAACACACACGCTAAACCTAAACATTCTCACCAGCAGGAGATGCACACAGCCTCCTATATACTTTGCGTGATGACCTTTGAAGGCCCTCACTTGGCTACATAGAGTACCGACCACATGAATGGCCCAGTCAAGCTTGCAAATGGAGCCGACGTCGCGTGTCGCGAGCAGGTACTCCTTGTCAATGTCGAACGCCGTCGTGGGGCACAAATAGGATCCTAGTATGAATAATACAACTTCCACTTTCCATACGTCGTCGGCCTGCTCTCTTCTCATCATGCTGCTTTCCACGGACTTAAGAGAAATCTTACCCCTCTTCAGATGCGTTTTCAGCTCCTCATGGACGGTGTCCATGTGTCCGCTAAACGGGACACCGACTTTCGTAGCCGAAACGCCAAACACCGCCTCCACATCCGAAGAGAGCATTCGATGTTCCACACCGTCGATGACCATAACCCTCTTAACGGGGTCGAACAACTTCAGAAGACACTTCAAGGGGTTGTGATGAACTTGCCTACTTGCCAGATCCAGTAGCCCTTCAAACCCTAGGTCAGAAAGCGCAGCCCTCTTGGCATCGTTAAATGTATTCAGCACAGCTAACAACTTCCGCGGACTACACCTTGTATAAAGATAATCCTGTAACAATATATCCGCGAACACCTCAGTAATAGAATCAGGAATACTGCCAACACTCACAACAAATGGTCATCATCATTACCTTGGGTTTTCGAACAGCCTTCGCCTTCTCCTTTTGAGACGAAGCTGGTGAGTTGCCTTCAATTCCACCTTCTCGAGGGTCATAACCCGCTGCCTCATGTGAATATTCTCCAACCAAATCTGCAAAATCTCCTTCCATATCTGCACTTCCAAAATCTCAGTCACGGTTCACATTGCATCCCAAATGCATATCAAATTAACATCAAACGAAATTAACATCGGACCCCACTCCAACTACACGCCCAGAAAACAAAACAAATCCAAAGCATGACACGAAGGAAAGGAAAAGCCAAAGCAGGTCAATACCGAACCAACGCAAACCGAACCAAATCAAACCAGATTGTGCTTTCACCAAACCCTTCCATAACAAGCAAACCATTCCCAGTCCCAGGTACACGCTTACCGGCACAGACCCAGACCAACAAGAACCCAAGCATGGGCCATCCTCATTTCGAGTACCCACAAACAACAAATCAGGAAGATGATACGGGAGACGGCCAACACCCACACCCAAACAAATGACGACACCCACCACCAACCCAAACCCTAAGGACACGCGAAACAGGGTACGCAAAGCGGAAGCGGGGGAACTTCCAGAAGAGCCGATGGCGAAGGTCATCGGCAACACCACAGACGGCGGCCGGAAAGGAACGCGCAGCAGGAAGGGACGATCGCTGGGAAGTTACCAATGCTACGAACGGAAAGCCGACTCCAAATAAAACCCAAGCACGACCCAAATCAGCATGAGGACACAAAAAAAAACAACCCGGGAGGACTAACAACGACAACCAACACCCACAACCAAACAAATCACGACACCCACCACCGACCCAAACCCTAATCACACGCGAAAACACGTACTGTAAAGCGGAAGCGGGGGAACTTGCAGGAAAGCCGATATTAAGTTGATCCGCAACACCACTAACGGCGGCCGAAAAGGGAAGCGGACCACGGAGGGGACGGCGGCCGGAAAGGAAAGGTCGGTTACTAAGGCTACGAACGAAATGACGACTTCGGTCCTCCAGAATTAGTAACAAGTGTCGTAACCAGGGTAGAGAGGTAATTTCACAACATAAATAGGTTCGGTGTTAGGTTCGGAAACACTGTTCAAAGTAGTAAATTTGTTAGTAAACGCCTTCATTTTTTAGTAACAGTTTACTACTTTTTTTAGTAAAAACAACTCAAAATTAGTAAAATTTACTAAGAGGAAGAGTTTTTTACTAAAAAAAACGCCAGAATTAGTAAACAGTTACTAATTATCGGCATAATTCGTACAGTAAAAAGTAGTACACTAACCTTGCGCTAACTTTACTAAAACATTTCCGTTAGTAAAGTCAACGCAGAAGTAGTAAAAAGGTAGTAAATTTTACTGCTTTTTTTACAAAAACTGGTTTGACTTTACTAAAATACGAAAAAAATAGTAAAATCAACGCAAAATTTGTAAAAAAAGGAGTAAATTTTACTACTTTTTTTACTAATTCTGCGTTGACGTTACTAACGGAAATGTTTTAGTAAAGTCAGCGCAAAAGTAGTAAACTTGAACTGGAATGAACAGTGAAAAATAGTAAAATTTCCGTACTTTTTTACTAAGTTTGCGTTGACTTTACTAAAAGTTGACCGAAAAGTAGTAAATTTTACTACATTTTTTACTAAATATGCGTTGACTTTTTTAGTATTAATTAGTAACGGTCAACTTTTAGTAAAATTTACTACTTTCCGTTAGTATTAATTAGTAAACTACGTAACGGTTACGTGCACGTACCGTTAGCCGCTTCCGTTACTACGTCCTCGGATTTTAAAGCGTAATAGCAATTAGGTTCTTTTTATTTTCTTTCATTAATTCGTCCCACCAATGGTGTGTTACGGTATTTAAAATTCTTTTTGGTTATTATAATTGTTACCTGTAACTCTAGTTATCGTTAATTAATTTGATTAAGATTCATCTATCCAAAATCATCGACGTTAATATGCTAACAAAAATCGTTACCCGAACTCGATTACATTTCGGTCAAGGTGTCCCCTTTCTCGTATGACCTAGTCACACGTAATTGAATCTGAAATCTCGACAATGCCTCGTTAATAACGTCCGCTGACCATGAGAATACTAGACTCTCGTGTCCACGTCAGATTCTAATTAAGTCCAAATTTGACTCGCCCACAATTCTTATTCCAATCAATCATTTACACGTGTATATAAATATACCATTGAATTTTACGGGTCGTTAAAGATAAACTTAACCCCTTAGCTACAACACTACTATCCATCATTTACGGCTAGGACAACTGGGTATTTAATCTCATTTGTTCCCCTAGCTATCTTCTCGCGCGTCGCGTTTGACACCCCTTGGAAATTGAGGACGATAAGCCACGACTCGAGTAAGCCCATTTAGGGAGATCACGGGGATTGAACTCCACCTTTCTCCTTAGCTCTTCGGTGTTCGAGTCAAGGGGTCTGTCGGATAATAATGAAGGATGAACTCGGAATTCCGCACGGACATACGATTCATTAAATAAGTTGGTGAACATGTCCATTTAAAAATATAAATACGAACACAAATATTATTTATGTGAAATGAGTTCCCGCAGTTTAGATGATGGACAAGATAAAACTAAAAGCAATACTGTTTTAAATCATATATGTAATGTCCACGTCTCGAATTATATCCCCTGAAAAGTGAAAAATATTGAAGATCATTTCAAATTATCTACCTAAAAATAATTATTGACAATATAAACAAAAACAACGAGTTGCCTAACATTCAATGGCGCTATCATTTACGGTCCAAATTTCGGATCGTGTTTTTCCCAGAGAAAACTTCCACCACATTGGTACAACATAAAATGCAATTTATAAAGCAAATTGGTAAAAATTAATTCTATTCATAAAAGTTATTGAATATTTATCCTAAACTTTTAAGTGTAAGCACCATAAGTCTAATTAATATTGACGAGCGTTTGTTGCCTCTTAGGACACTTGCCTCATTTATTCTTTCGTCGCTGCCTCGGACGTAGCGTGATTTATTTATTTAGTTACGTATTATTTGTGTACGTAGTTATGGTGTTGTTTTTTATATTTCCGGGGTATACCCCGTGATCTTTGTACAAACTATTTTTGGATTATGGATTATTATTTATCAAATCAAATATTGATATCCTAGCCTCGAATTTTTAAATAATTTTTATTCCTTCGAAAAGAATGGATTTGATCATTTTTGTTGGATGACATAATGATTTGTTTAAATAAAAAGTATTTTTTTCTTGAATGATAAAGAAAGAATTCCCAACATGATACTTTTTCAGTTACATGGTTATAGGAAAATACAAACTAATTAGTCGAAACAATTTTCATTTTAAATTTAATTTCTTTTCTTCACGGTACCTTACTTCGATTCCTTGATTAATTTATGTTAGTACCATAAAGATCCTTGAGATGTCTTGATCATTGGAAATGCTTTCCTTAGCCGATCAAGGGAAGAACAATTTAGCCTATAAATTCACAGCGAATCCAAAGTGAAAAATGAATTGATCGGGCTATTCTTCAGGAAAAACACATGGCGACTTCGGTTGTAGCGAGCTTGCAAGATCTGTGGGATGCGTGGGGCATTCGAGGTTTCATGATCCTCAGCCTTATGATGCAACTGCTTCTTGCAATCGTCACCCCGTTCAGGAAGAGGACGTCCAACCGTTGGGTCATCCTTCTGATATGGTCAGCCTACTTCCTCGCGGACTGGGCTGCCATATTCGCGTTCGGGTTGATCTCAAATGCCAGATGCAAGAATTCAACTTCCATCGACCAGGATCTACTTGCATTCTGGTCTGCCTTCCTTCTCATACATTTGGGCGGGTCGGATTCTATTACTGCCTATTCTCTGGAGGACAATACGCTGTGGCTGCGTCACTTGGTCGGCCTTGTAGCCCAGGTACTTGCCTTCCTCAATATCTTTGTTAAGACGCTCCCAAGTAACGATCTTCGGGTTCCGACAGTCCTGATAGCTGTTGCCGGTGCTATCAAATACGGGGAGAGGACCAGAGCGTTGTATCTTGCGAGCATCGAGAAGCTTAAGAAGTCAATCGTTAAATCACGTGGTCTCACCCAGAACAGAAATATTACAAGGGGGCCGATTGTGGCACTGGCACCCCAGTCCAATACTGGCGGCAGCAATAGTGAGGAAGATACCCGCCAAGCGAGAATCAAGACAGCCTTCCACTTCTTCCAAATATTCAGGGGTCTGGTTGTTGACATGATGCCAGACCACTCCGAATGGCTCGAGACCCGAGATTTTTTCCTGAACCAAGATGCTCTGGCAACATTCGAAATTTTGAAGATGGAGCTGAAGTTATTCTATGAGGTGTTCTATACCAAGGTCCTTGCGGCCAACTCAGCATGGGGAGTGCTCATTCGCAGTCTGGCCTTTTATAACGTCCTCATCGCCCTGATTATGTTTTGCCTAATAAGGAAAGCGGAGATTCACAGGGTCGATGTTCTAATCACTTACTCGTTGCTAGCCGGAGTGATTGCTTTGGATTCAGCAAGTGAGTTACTGCTAATTATGTCAAATTGGACCAGGGTCGATACTACTTACTTAGGATGCCAAGTGGTCGGACATGGACTAGTCTTAACTTTCATAGTTGGCATGGCCATAGCGTGCTTAGCCGGCTTCCTTTCTGCTCTTTGCTGCAATACCGTTGCATCCCGGCAATGGTCAGAGAGTACAGGTGCGCTGAGCATTTTAGGGCGTGCTTTCGAGGAGTCTCGTCCGAGGAAAGGATCCAAGTTAAGTGATTATTGGAGTAAAATCAACGGTACAATCTTAGCCCCCTTTTAATTTATATTGTCGTTTTACTCGACCCGTATATCTGTCATCTTCAATTTTGAATATAGAATGAAAAAAACAAGTTTATTTCCATTCAAGTTTGAAATTAAATTGGTATCAAAGGAATGATTTTACGTTCTCCTATGCTAAATACATGATGAATATAAATAGATAAAACTGAAAAAGAGATCAAAACCAGAAAATTAAAAATTAAAAGTTTTAGAGAAAAAACAGAGTAATAGTTTCTCGTCGTACAGACAGGTTGTATAGATTGCATTTGTAGACTAAAAAATGTAAGTGCATTTCTTTTTCTGTCTTAATTGCTTAAAATTATGAAAAAAATCAAATATTGAGTACTAGATTTGGAGGTGTTTGTTAGTATTTGGTAATTTGCATTAACTATTTATATTGTTCCCATAATATGTCTTTATGGGTTAATCAGTCGAGGTATAAAAAGAAAACATTTTTCAGGTAAGATCAACGACAAGATGGGGGTAGTCATCCTCATCAAATTGCCATATCAATGGAAGAACAACCTTGATATGGAACTGTGGGACTTCGTGTTTAGTCAATTGAAAGGAAAAGCTTTGCCCGCCGATGATATGGTCAAGGTAAGGGCGGTATACGAGGCAAGGGGTGAAGGTCCACTTCGTAATGTGAATTTAGTAGAGTTAGGACATCATATGGATGATTTGGAGTTTGAGAATAGCATCCTCATCTGGCATTGCGCGACAGAGATATGTTATCAGGTTGACATACAGATCGATGGAGATAACAACAAAAGAAGGATGTTCAGCAAGGTCTTATCGGATTACCTGGTCTATCTTCTTATCAAGCAACCAAAGTTAATGTCCCCTGTCGCTGGGATCGAGGAAATAAGGTACCGTGACACTTGTGTCGATGCAAAGAATATCGGCAAGAGACATCTCGTGGAAACGATGGATCAATTCTGCAGGAATATACTCGATGAGCAAACGGGTACTGCCGAATCGGATGACAGGACAGGAAAGGGTAAGTCTGTGTTGTCCGATGCATGCATCGTAGCTAACACGCTGAGGCAAAAAGGTTTGACGAAGTGGGATGTAATTAGCGAGGTATGGGTGGAGGTGTTGTTATATGCGGCCGGCCATTGTCGTGCCGACTCGCATGTACGCCTGTTGAGCGAGGGTGGGGAGTTCATAACCTTCGTATGGTTGTTGATGGCTCACTTTGGGATAATAACTCGCTTTCCTAAGGAGTAAGGAGCTGCAGATGAAGTAAGAATTAAAAAATCAGTTATCAACTTGCTTGAAGAATATTGTTCAATATTTCAACGGTAATGCTTGCTTTTAATTTGTATTAAATAAAACCATGTGAGTTAGTCCTGGGATGTCCCGAGTCGTTTGATGTTTTACAATCTCTTTTAAATAATTTATGCTTTGATATCTTTCATAATGGCGTGACACTATGTGAGATATAATACTATCAAGAGTTATTCTCCTTTTAATTGTATATTCCAGGAACGAAAATCCACAAATCATAACATTTAAGTATTCCTTAATAAATATGTTTGAAGCCGCAGGCCATGTGATATGTTAAGTAAATGGTCAAAAGTCTCAATGTATTGGACAAAATGTTTAGTAATCGAATAACCAAAGCTTCGAGTAACAGACATGATATACTCAAGGCGTATGAGTTAGATGGTAATATGAGTGTAAGATTATGTTGAGAAAGGTTCCTAAAGAATGATTTTCTTTCGCTTTCTTCAACAGGAAACAAGGCTTCAAGATACTTACTCCGGATAAACAATTTGGATATAAAACTTTTTTGTCCTTTTTCTTTCTTCCACTTTGCTTTTGCAACCGTCGTATTTCGGCCCATATGTCTAATTGTGCATTTTGTTTTTAGCTATGATCAAAGGCTGACGGTTAAAATGAAGACAAAAGAACACGAACTAAACCTCCTGCGTGCCGTCGAATACGTTTTGAAGGCGCTTTTGAGATATTAAGATTTAATCGTGTTATTTTCAGTTTTGCCCATCTCATTGGCAAGTATTCATCGGACTAAATTCTCTAGAATAGTGTATAAGGTATACTGAAGTGGTTGAAAGATGGTAGGAGTATTGTACCAACTTGCAAAATTTATTGGGATGAACTTCACACTCAAACTTGAGGAAATGGCACATCTGCATTGGAGTGCTATTCGAAAACAAAAATTACACGAACTTCTTTTACCTTGACGTAAGGCATCTCTTTGAATTGAAAGGGTAATCTTGTTTGAGCATTTTCCGTCAAAAGAATTCGTTTCTCTCCGGTGATTTCCCACTATGTTTGTGATAGCTTTTTTATGTAATTTTTTATTTATTTATATTAAATACTGAATAAATCTTTAGGTAGTTTATATGAAAGAAGATCCATCCGGGCAAAGACATTCCTCGGCGAATGAGGGAAACCTCATTCTCATCCACAAATTTGACACATTCATTTTTATGTTACCACTCACTTTCATTTTGTTTATCATGTGCCTTCTTCCCTCTCATTCTTTTGACACTCTTGGATGATTTACATTTGGTTAATTCTATTAGTTCTTAATGCTTTCTTATTGATTGATCACCAATAGAGTTGAATAGTGAAGTTAGGTGAACTTGGAAGGGAAATCCTGAGTTAAGCACGGGAATAGGAATAACATAAGTTAATCTTGGTCGGAAGACGAGATTATTAACGAACGGGATAAGAATATACCTAATCGTCTTAGGTAATCAAATTGGTTTTCTGAACTTAACTCGTTAGAACTTTCATTTTCCTTAATTCAATATTTAGTTCATGTAGTTGAATAATAGAAAATTGGCGTATTTTAATACTTGAAGAAGTTTATAACAGTCCTTGAGGGAACGATATCTTACTTACATTCTATTACTTGTACGATCGTGCGCACTTGCGTGGTGAACACATTTTCGACGTGAGAAAGTCGAGGGTGACGAGCGAAAGACGGAGCATCACCCAGAGAGAAAGTGTGTTGTATTGTGTAGGTGATTTATCCAAGAAAGCTATACGGAGTCACTACCAACTTTATTTTAGAACATGGTATTGAAAAAACCCGAGAGGGTTCGAGGATTTTTATTTATAAGCCGTACATTTATCACACGCGAAAAGATGGTGATGCTCTAAAAATGATTTTCCATTATAGACTTTGAACCTGATTCGGGCTTTGAATCCAGACTCATGCCATTGGATTACGAGTGGGTGTTACACACAAATCGAGCGTTGGACCCGAACTAATATAAAATGATCACCAATACAAATACAAACAAGTATTGATATCAAAATAGATGGGAAGGGGTGATGACCGTGACCTATGCACGTGTGTCTCCTCATGGACCAGAAACCCGTCGGGATGGTTCAACATCGAGCGGGTAGCGTCTGTTGAGGCCGCTCTTGTGTTCCTCACATTCCAGAGTCATCTTTAAGGGAACCTCTCAATGTTGTGTTGTAGTAGATTCTACGGTCGTGTCGAATCTGACCGTTGTGTGGTGATGACGGGCCGTACGCACCTGCAAGCTCAACAGCAAAGCAAGGTAAATGTCTCAAAACTGGATAATGCAAGATAAAGATGTCAAACAATGTGTAAATGGGCTTGAAAAATTTGTAAAATTTAGGGAGGTATCTAACCCATCAAAGATGTAATGGGTGATCCCAAAATACCAAGAAATTCAACAAATTTAGGTGAGACCCAAAACACAATTTTATTGTAGAGTGTACTCAAAGAAAAATCATAATTAGTGATTCACAAGCCCAGGGAGGACAAAACCAAAGCCAAAAGATTCCTAACTCAAATAAAATTTCATGACATATAAAGTCACAAATGAAATGGCATCATTTACCAAAACAAGAGTACTGAACGAAACTAGTATGCATGTCAGATTGGTTTTATACATTTCTCAGCCAAGAAAGGTTGACTTGGGTGAAATAAAATTTCATGGTGTTTTCATCATGTAAGGAACTGCATATCAAATTTTGGAAATATTTTCGACATGTGTAAAAATTAAACCAAAATTTTAAGTGAAACATGGTTCTGATGACAGGGCTGAGAAATCAATTGGTTATTCTAATATGGTGATAAAGGCCAATTTCTTATTGTCACGCTTACCGAATATCAAAGTATCGAAATAACGAGAAGGTTGTTTTACTTATTACTAAATTTATCCACGAGATGAAATGGAGCCCATGTATATTTCTTATGCAAATAAAAATGATTTCACAAAAATTCTCATGGAGTCAATCATGAGGTTTCCAATTGATATTTTTACTAAAGCACTTGGAAATGATTTTTTTAAGTATATAAAGTTCAAGATGGACCTGTAGTATTTACAAGCACTGACATGAGGATGGAATGAGAGAAATTAAGAATAATAAATGAGAATAATTTATAATATTGAATGATTGACTGATCACGGAATATATGAAATTGATTGTACATGTAATTATAGAAAATATGTATTGATATTTTCGTAATAGGAATGATCATAGCATTTTCTTAATTTAGAGTTAGCTTTTGTAGATATATTAGTTCTCCTCAAATTGTTAAATAACACAAGGAAAAAATTTCTATCATTTCCAATTTCTCATTCCAGGAAGGTCGAAATTGGGTGAAATAAAATCTCATGACTTTCTCTCATGTAAGGAACAACATATCAGAAGTTGGGAAATTTTGGAAGTTTGTAAAAACTTAAACCAAAATTTTAAGTGAAACATGGTTCTCAAAATAGGAATGAACTTTGAAAAATCATAACGAGATGTACTTTATACTAATTCCTGTCTGGAAAATGTCAGATGTAATTTCACGAGCTTCGTTACTGCAAACTGAGCTATATGATGATAAAAGGTCAATTTATTATTGTCACACCTCCGAATTTCGTGAAGAGATAATTATATATGTTTTTTTCACAGCATCGATACAACAAGAAGGTCGGTATGCTGATTACTAAAGAACCCATGTTGCAAATAAAATGCTTTCACAAAAATTTCTTATATAATCAAGAATGAGGTTTTCATTTGATTCGTCCGAGATCATGAGTCGGTAGTCCCAACCGGCTGGCCAGTGGTATCTCAGGTCGAGTAAAATTATATATCCGTAATACGGTCCCATTCATTTAGTTCTGTCCCCCTGCCCTCTTCCCATGATGCACCCGCACGCCCCGAGCTTGTTCCAGAAGCACCCTCACGACTCTCCCACTACGCTTTCTCGACATGTCCTCACGTACATTCAATCGGTTTCAGCTCATTCGAGCACTGTTTACTCACTTCCTCATTGTCATTCTACATGAAAATGTGACACCATTGAACGTTGAAAGCAACGTTACGTCACTCCTCGAGGCGTTTAAGAGCACTTCCATTGCAACTGATCTTTTTTGTTGGATGGCGTTAATGTTTTTTTTTAAAATAAAAAATGTATTTTTTTCTTAAATTATAAAGAAAGAATTACCAACATAATATTGTTTTTTGTTAACTTTTAAAAGTTACATCGTATTAAAAAAGAACATAGAGGAACGATTACATCATTTCCATAACTACAAAACCAAACTAAAATTAAAGATATTATTTTGATTTTAATTTTCATTACTGTTCTTCCACGTTACCTCGATTCTTTGATTACTTGAATTTGCAAAGAATAACGAGCACAACTTTTAAATATTCCGATATGAAAAGAGCCGAATTATATTATTTTAATACCATAAAAGATCCTTCAGATGTCTTGATCACAGGAAATGCTTTCCTTAGCGGATCAAGGGAAAAACAATTTATCCTATGAACTCACAGCAAATCCAAAGTGAAATTGAATTGAGCGAGCTATTCTTCACAAAAAACACATGGCGAGTTCGGTTGTAGCATGCTTGCATGATCTGTGGGATGCGTGGGGCATTCGAGGTTTGATGATCCTCAGCCTTACGATGCAACTGCATCTTGCAATCGTCTCCCCACTCAGGAAGAGGACGTCCAACCATTGGGTCATCCTTTTGATATGGTCAGCCTACTTCCTCGCGGACTGGGCTGCCATATTTGCATTCGGGTTGATCTTGAATGTCAGATTCATGAATTACACTTCCCCTACACAAGTCGACCAAGATCTCCTGGCGTTCTGGTCTGCCTTTCTTCTAATACAATTGGGCGGGCCGGATTCCATTACTGCTTATGCACTAGAGGACAATACGCTGTGGATGCGTCACTTTGTCGGCCTTGTAGCCCAGGTACTTGCCTTTCTCAATATCTGTGTTAAGACACTCCCAAGTAACGATCTTCGGGTTCCAACAATCCTGATAGCTATTGCCGGTGCTATCAAATATGGGGAAAGGACCAGAGCGTTGTATCTCGCGAGCGTTGAGAAGCTTAAGGAGTCAACTGTTAAATCACGTGGTTTCGGCCTGGACAGAAATACTACGAGGACAGAGGGGGTGGCACCCCAGTCCAATGCTGGCGGCAGCAATAGTGATGAGGAAACCCACAAAATGAGAATCAATACAGCCTTCCGCTACTTCCAAATATTCAAGGGTTTGGTCGTAGATATGATGCAGGATCATTCCCAATGTGACGACCCAAAAAGTTTAGTTCGAATATAAAATATGTACGGGTATTGATAATAGTAAATACTGATCAAACGATTGATTAGGTCAAAATCCGACGTGGCACGAGAGTTCAAAATTCTCGTAGTTGACTGACGTTACTAGCGAATGTTATCGAGACGACGAATTCGATTTCGTGTGATTACGTCACGTGGTAATGGAGACGCCTAGACCTAAATGGAATCGAATTCGAGTAGCGATAAGTTTCGTTTAATGTCGTGAGTTTTGACCGAAAAAATTATAATTAGTGTTTAACTTTTCATGAGCGAAACTACGAGTCAAAAATGTATCTTAGACAAAAGGATTAACGATTATGTCCACGGCCGTGTTATCCGACTATAGGATAAAATTACGGATAGGGAATCGGGGAACTCCCCCGACCGTACGCTTCTTAACGTTAAAGGATTATAAAAAAATAAAAGAAAGAAAAGACGAAAAGGAGACAAATCAGGAGAGGAAAGAGCCAAAGCATCGGAAGCGGCTAACGGTACGTGCACGTGGGACTTACGTAGTTTACTACTTAATACTAAAAATAAGTAGTAAATTTTACTAAAAGTTGACCGTTACTACTCAAGTCAACGCAAAAGTAGTAAAAAACGTAGTAAATTATACTACTTTTTGGTCTTCTTTTAGTAAAGTCAACGCAAATGTAGTATAAATGTCGTAAATTTTACTACTTTTGGACTGTTCACCGCAGTGCAATTTTACTACTTTTACGCTGACTTTACTAAAACCTCATTTTGTAGTAAAGTCAACGTAGAAGTAGTAAAAAAAGTAGTAAAATTTACTACTTTTTTACTACTTCTACGTTGACTTTACTACAAAAACCACACTTTTAGTAAAGTCAACGTAGAAGTAGTAAAAAAGTAGTAAATTTTACTACTTTTAACTGTACAAATTATGTCGATAAGTAGTAATTGTTTACTACTTTCGTTGTGATTTTTAGTAAAATTATGTTTGAGTTGGTAAAATTGGTAGTAAATAGGTACGGTTTGTCGTAAATGTTTATACTTTAAGCATGTTTTTACTAAAATAAGTAGTAAACTGTTACTACTTTGTAGGCGTTGACTAAGAAATTTTACTACTTTGAACAGTGTTTCCGAACCTAACTCCGAACCTAATTATTCTAAATGTTGATGTGAAATGACTTTTTTGCCCCGGTTACTAGTAATTATTACTACTTAACTGAGGGCAAAAAAGTCATTTCACATCAACATTTAGAATAATTAGGTTCGGAGCTAGGTTCGGAAACACTGTTCAAAGTGTAAAATTTCTTAGTCAACGCCTACAAAGTAGTAACAGTTTACTACTTATTTTAGTAAAAACATGCTTAAAGTAGTAAACATTTACGACAAACCGTACCTATTTACTACCAATTTTTACCAACTCAAACATAATTTTACTAAAAATCACAACGAAAGTAGTAGACAATTACTACTTATCGACATAATTTGTACAGTTAAAGTAGTAAATTTTACTACTTTTTTTACTACTTCTACGTTGACTTTACTACAAAATGAGGTTTTAGTAAAGTCAGCGTAAAAGTAGTAAAATTGCACTGCGGTGAACAGTCCAAAAGTAGTAAAATTTACGACATTTTATACTACATTTGCGTTGACTTTACTAAAAGAAGACCAAAAAGTAGTATAATTTACTACGTTTTTTACTACTTTTGCGTTGACTTGAGTAGTAACGGTCAACTTTTAGTAAAATTTACTACTTATTTTTAGTATTAAGTAGTAAACTACGTAAGTCCCACGTGCACGTACCGTTAGCCGCTTCCCAAAGCATCTCCTTTGCGTGCATCTCACGTTTTCTGTAATAGAGCCAAAGCTAATTTTTTATTGATTTTTTATTTAATTAGATTTTGGAGATTTCCCTTATGTTAAATGTTTTAAAAAAGCTATGTTCTCCGACGCGTCAGATCAAATTAATTGATAATCAGACGGCTTTAATAACACGAAAAGGAAATGACTCATTAGCAAAATCTCAAGGTTCCAATCGAGTCTTATAAGATAAAATTAAGTTTAGATAAAAAGAACAATCAATTCGAATTCAGGATAATAAGACAACTTCATAGATAGGAGAGAAAAGAAAAGATAAAAGCTCGTATGAAATTCCTAAACGGGAAGTGATTGTCTCTACAGTATCTCTACTCGAACTCAAGTTGTCGCCTCCTCCTCCCTATTTAATATTACACTTTGAAATATATAGTCTCTAAAAAGATTTCATTTTATTCTCCAAATTTAAAAAATATCTAAAATAAAATCAAATGTACTAGAACGGGTAACTAATTGGTGCTATTTTCCTTGGATCAAGAATTTGAGAAGACTCAAAGTGCTTGTACCCAGTTTTGTGAGGTCGCTAAAAGCGTGTTGGCGCAAAATTGTTTTTTGCGTGAAATATATAAAATTTTTCTGACGAGTTGTATATAAATTAGAGGACAAAAAGAAAGGGAGGAAAAGACAATTTACATTATAGAACATGCTTTTACATAAACACTTACAGCCATGACGAAGACACAGAAATTAAAATTGGAAGATGATTTCTCGAATGATTGTTTAATTATAATATAGTGGAACAGAAATAGTTTCAAAGGTTGGTTCTTATGTAGTTATTGATAACTTTTATTATATGAAATATAGATTCCCTTAATTCGATGGATCGATTTGGATCTTAGTATCGGCGGACTTGACTTACTGATGCGGGCGAAATGTTTAGATTCGAAAGTTTTTCGATCCGGGAAGAAATATCATTTTTAATAAATTTTATTAGGATTATTTTATTATAGGATAAGATTTTCTAAATTATTTGTTAAGATTTTCGATTTAGAAATTAAGATAAATAGGGTTAGGTTATTTTCTAGGCGGTGAACAATGTCAGAATCATGAAATATTCACGTTTTTGCTTCGGGCTTGATTCGTTCCTGAATTGGAGCGCATGGTTCGCCTCTGCGGGTTTCACGTAGATTGGCCCCAGTCCTGTTTCTTCGCCTCAATTGGTATCCGAGTAGGTCATTGCAGAAGTGATGTCAGGTAGCAAGGGCGGTGGCAACAACAGTCCCGCTGTCGGAGAACAGGGGATGCAGGCCTTGTTGATGTCTTACGGTAGTCTCCAGGGTAGAGCAATGTGACATCTTGCTAGAGCAAGACCTTGATTGGACTGAAAAGATGGCACCTCAGAGATCACCTGTATGTAGCCAACCACTCCTGAAGCCCATCTTAATAAAAAGAGAGGAAAGATCGGAATGTAAACACGAGATGACAGTCGGAAGAGAATATGCCCATTGTCAATCGCTCGAGATGTCTGCTACAATCAAACCAGATAATCGTCTAACCAAACTGGCGCCAATGAGGGAGTACGTTCGTGGCCAACCGTTCGTTATGATTGTTCGTAAAAGTCAAGTGACCACAATGAGTGAGTACTGTTCATCGTGATTTTTCGTGAACATCGTCGACTGAAAGTTCATTAAATGACATATCTGGATTCAAAAGGCGACACTCCTGCTAACTCGTGGGTGAATTTTCTCGAGGTAGTGGGAATGATGCGGGGCGAAATATTCAGATTCAATGGTTTTTCGATCCATGAGAAAATATCATTTTATTATGATTATTTTATTATACAATTTTCGATTTAGAAATTAAATAAATAGGGTTGTTGGATTATTTTCTAGGCCGATAACAATGTCAGAATCATAAAATATTCACGATTTTCTCTCATAAGTCTCGGGCATGATGCGTTACTGGATTGGAGCGTGTGGCTTGCATACGTGGATTTGACGTAGATCGGCCCCGGTCCCCATTCCACCGCATCACTTGCGCTGTATCCATTGATCTTGAGAGTTATAAGAAAACGAAAATCCAGCATTTAAGGAATCTTATAATGATGGTCGATCCAGTTGGTTTATGCCTATTAATTGTTCCAACACCATCCACAATTCATTTGTTCAATAATGTGATTGAATTTCACCATTCATAGTTGAACAATGTGGTCGCTGTAAATTGCAAATAACAAGAACAAGCAAAGGACGATGGAGGACAAACAATACGTTCTGTGAGGGTTACTATCCGTTTCTTACAATGGAGTAAAAGAGATCGAAAACCGCCATCCATCCATTTTATCTAGACCCAAAAATCTTTACTCTCCAAAAAAAAAAAACATTTGCTTTGATCGGGACCCAAAGTCTTCTCGATCAAGCCTAAAATGTTTATGCGTATACTGGTGGCCGATAGATGCGCATCGCCAACACAAATCAACCACCTATCCACACGAACAAGAAAAGGAATCACTTAACCAATTGATTCAATGCAGTCCAATCTTGACAACACTAGCACAAAATCACACCACAACTAGTTCTTCTGCCTCCGATCACCACCAATCAGACTAGCAACCTCCCTCCTAACAACCACAACGACTCTTAACTAACTTCCACCATTCTCACTTCATACCATATATTTTCCCCAAGCCTAATTGAGGCTAAATTCCAACCCACTACTACAGGCCCAAGCCCATGACAACTGGCAGCCCAAGCCCATGACACTAACAAACCTAACGAAATCTGCTGTTGCCGGCAGCTCCACTTCCTTGGCTGCCATCCTGCAAGGCCACCACGCATCACGATCCAAGCCTCATTAATTGTCCAAACACCATCCACGATTCAAACTTTTTTTTTTTATTTAATAATGTCATTGACTCGGGATGCAGCTTCTTCTGTCTTCTTTCATGTTCGGGATCTTCCAAGATATTGGTTTTGTTCACTCCAGATCTATGAGAGACAGTTTCGCATGCCGCCAGAAATGCGTAACGAGATGCCAGTGTAAGCCTCTTCATCCCCGGAATCACCACCACAGCCTGCTCCTCTCGTCCGCTTCACCTGCAGGCATGTCCTCTTCCTCGCTATAAAGATTTGCTTCTTTCTTTACTTTCCCTTTTTTTCTCCTCCTCCTCAGTTCGGACTCTTATTTCTTCATAATTTGTTTAATCCGAGAGGCCCTACAAGTTGACACGAAGGAGTCGAATGATCTTATGCTTTTAATTGGAATTCATTCGTAAGTTTTGCTACTCTCCTGGTATTCTTCCATTAATTTCCTGGATTTAACAGAGCCCAGATCTTCTTAGAAATGTCAAACTGCTCTCCTTGGGAGATGGAGCGAAGAAGAACCAGTGACCATTCATCAGTAGAGTTTGTGCTACTCAGGGAAGATGTGTTAACTGGTTTCCCCATGCATATTTAACATTTGGCGACCGGAATATTATCTCTCTTGTCATTTCTCGGGCTATTAGTTAAAGAACACGAATGGCGTCTACTCCGATTGTGGCGAGCTTGCTAGATATGTGGGAAGTGTGGAATATCCGAGGTTTCATGATACTCAGCCTTTTGATGCAACTGCTTCTTGCAATCGTCTCCCCTCTCCGGAAGAGAACATCCAATCGACTGCTCATTGTGCTGATATGGTCAGCATACTTCTTATCGGATTGGGCCGCCATATTCGCTTTCAGGCTGATCTCGAATGCCAGATTGAAGAACCCCACTTCCCCTTTGCAAGTCGACCAAGATCTCCTGGCATTCTGGAATGCCTTTCTTCTAATACACTTGGGGGGGCCGGATTCCATCACTGCTTATGCGCTAGCGGACAATACGCTGTGGATGCGTCACTTTGTCGGCCTTGTCGTCCAAATACCAGCCTTCCTCAAAATCTTCGTTAAGACGCTCCCGGATAACAAGCTTCGTGTGCCGACAATCCTGATAGCCATTGCCGGCACCATCAAGTATGGGGAGAGGACCAGACCATTGTACCTTGCAGGTGTTGAGAATCTTAAGAAGTCAGTTGCGAAATCCCTCCGCCTTCATCTGAAAAGCAACATTACGAGGCCACAAGGGGCATCAACCCAGTCCAATATTGGTGCCAGCAATAACGGCCAAGATACCCCCGGAAAGAGACTCGAGATGGCCTCCCACTACTTCCAAATATTCAAGGGTCTGGTCGTCGACATGATGCCAGAACATTCCCAGTTGCTTGAGAGCCGAAATAGTTTCCTGAACAATGATGCTCGGGAGACATTTGAAATTTTGAAGATGGAGCTGAAGTTATTATACGAGGTGTTCTTTACCAAGGTCCTTGCAGCCAACTCCAGTTGGGGAGTTCTCATTCGTAGTCTGGCCTATTACAATGTCCTCGTCGCCCTGATTATGTTTTGCCTAATTAATAAAGCTGGGATTCACCGAGTCTATGATGGAATCACTTACTCATTGCTAGCTGGAGTAATTGCCTTGGATTCAGCCAGCGAGATGATGCTCATAATGTGAAATTGGACCAGAGTCAATTTTACTTACTTCGTATGCCAAATGATTGGGCATGGACTAGTCTTAATTTTCATAGTAGGCATAGCCTTGATGTGCATAGACAACTTCAGTTCATGTCGTTGTTGCCATAACATCGCAATACGGCAATGGTCAGAGAGTACGGGGGCGCTGACCATTTTAGGGCGCGCTTTCGAGGAGTCCTGTCAGAGGAAAAGATCCAAGCTAAGAGACTGTTGTCACAAAATCAACGGTACTATCTTATTCCATTTTTATTTAGTATTGGGATCCAAAAGCTGGAAAGATAGAAGATGATGAGAGCAATTGGAGGAATAAGAAGTCTGCATCGATAACACTATTTAGAGAAAAATCACTGTTTATAGATTGCATTTATAGACTCAAAATCAAAAGTCATATTCATTGAAAGCATTCTTTTTTTCTGTTTTAATTGCTTAGAATTATGAAACAACTCAATTTAGAATCATCGAGAATTTATTGGAGGTTTTTCTTAGTATTTGTTAATTTGTATTAACTATTTACGTTAATCCAATAAATGTCTTTCTGTGTTAATCAGTCGAGGTATAAAAAGAAAAACTAAATGGTCCGACATATGAATAATCCAGCATAACTTTTGCCGGTGAGATCAACGACAAGATTGGGGTAGTCATCCTCACCAAATTGCCATATCAATGGAAGAACAACCTTGATATGGAACTGTGGGACTTCGTGTTTAGTCAATTGCGAGAAAATGCTTTGCCCACCGATGATGCAGACAAGGTAAGGGCGGTATACGAGGCAAGGGGTGAAGGTCCACTTTCCATTGGAAATTTACCCGAGTTAAGACACTTTGTAGCTGATATTAAGTTTGAACCTAGCATCCTCATCTGGCATTGCGCAACCGAGATATGTTATCAGGTTGACGTGCATGTCGACGGGGAAAACAACAAAAGAAGGAAGTTCGGCAAGGTCTTGTCAGATTACATGACATATCTTTTGATAAAGCAACCAAAGCTAATGACCCCTGTGGCAAGGATCGAGGAAATAAGGTACCGCGAAACTATTGTCAAGGCAAAGAATATCTGTAAGAGAAATCCCATGGAGACCGTGGAGCAATTTTGCAAGAATATAGCATATACGCACTGCCGAATCCAATGATAGAAAATTAAAAGGTAAGTCTGTGTTGCCTGAGGCATGCGCCCTAGCCAACATTCTAATGCAAAAAGGTACGATGAAATGGGATGTAATCAGTGAGGTATGGGTGGAGGTGTTGTTATACGCAGCCGGCCACTGTTGAGCCGACTCGCATATACGCCAGTTGAGCGAGGGCGGGGAGTTGATAACCTTCGTATGGTTGTTGATGGCTCACTTTGGGATAATAGCTCGCTTTCCTAAGGAGAAAGGAGCTGCAGATGAATTCTCGAATCATTCAACGACTCAATGGTGAAACATTGGCTTAACTTGTATTAAATGAAAGAGTGTCACTTATTTGGCGTTTTGCGTTTTGTTACCACTTATTTTTCCTTTTAATGAAATATTTAAAGTCATAAAGTTATTCTTCTTTAAAAGAATTGATTTCTTTTTCATTTTCTCATTGAAACTCGGATGAGGTAAAACAATTTTAACGAAGTTTTTTAGGCCCAATCTACAACTTGATCGTTGGGCCTAGACGAATGTTTGATATTTGGGTCCGAACCCAACCAAAATCCCACCAGAGCAGTTTACTGGACATGGTCTCGTCTGATACGCAAAGACTCGCTTGCGGGTAGTTTCGTGGCGAAGATTGGCCGTGGTTGAAAGGTTTTATGATATTACAAATTAAGAAAACTGCAGTCAACTACTTATTCCAGCTCCTAAGATGTACTCCCTACGCTTTTTCCGTCCTGACAATCTTTCCACAACTTATCATCCTGATTTCCCAACTAAGTCCCATCTTCGCTGTCTCACATTCAACTCCTGTTGAGTAAATAGATACTTCAAACTTTTATGGTCCTTGTATACTTCAAACTTTCATCCATATAGATAATGCATCCACAGCTTCAGAGCAAATATTACAACAGCGAATTCCAAGTCATGGGTTAGGTAGTTTTCTTCATGTTTCCTCAACTGCTGAGAGGCATAAGCTACTAGTTTGTCATTCTGCATCAATGCACAACCTAACCCTTGAGTGGATGCGTCGCAGTACACCACGGATCCTTCTGATCCGCTAGGAATGGTTAAAACTGGAGCACTGGTCAGTCTCCTCTTGAGTTCCTCAAAACATTCCTCACTTATCTATCCATTGAAATGGGGCGTCCTTTCACAATAGCTTGGTCATAAGAGTAATGATATTTGAGAATCTTTCTACAAATCTTTTATAATAACCAGCCAACCCCAGGAAACTCCTCACTTCCGATATTGTCACTGGTCGCGGCCAATTCTTAACTGCTTCAATCTTTGCGGAATTTACATCCATGCCCGAGGCTGAAATGACTTGTTCGAGGAACGCTACCTTCTCCAGCCAAAACTCACATTTACTCAGTTTGGCATACAACTTGTTCTCCCGTAATACCCTCAACACAATGGTCAGATGCTCCCGTGTTCTTCTCTACTTCTCGAATAGACAAGGATGTCATCAATGAATACCATAACAAACTGATCCAGGTACGGTCGAAACACTTGATTCATTAATCCCATGAACATTGTCGGGGCGTTCGTTACTCTGAACGGCATCACTCTGAACTCATAATGTCCATATCTCGTTCGAAACGCAGTTTTCAGAATATCTTCTTTCTTTACTCTAATCTGATGGTAGCCTGATCTCAAGTAGACCTTCGAATATACGACTGATCCCTAAAATTGATCGGATAGATCATCTATTCGAGGAAGTGGATAATGATTTTTGATTGTTCGTTGGTTCAACAACCTGTAATCGATACACAATCTCATCGAACTATCTTTCTTTTTCACAAATAATATGGGAGCGCGCCATGGTCTAACACTAGCACGAATAAAATTCTTATCTATAAGTTCCCGCAACTGTGCTTTTAATTCTTTCAACTCAGCTAAACTCATTCGATACGGAGTCCTAGAAATTGGGGTTGTCCCCGGAATCAAGTCTATTACAAACTCTACCTCCCTCTTAGGTGGTAGCCCCGGCAACTCCTCAGGAAAGACATCGGGGAAGTCCCTCACCACTTCAACCTGCTCCAGCATCGGTAGCTCAGCTGTTCAGCACAGTCGCCAAGAACCCTTCGTGCCCTGTCTGTGCAAGGTGGCGCGCCCGCATTGCTGATATCATCAAAACCTGACTGCATCCTCCATGGCCTATGTACTCACGGGTATTTCCATCTTCTGTGCTAATCAAAATAAGCTTCCCTTCACAGTCTACCTTGGCATGGCTGGAAGCCAACAATCCAAGCTTAGGATGATCTCAAACTCATGGATCTGCAACACCAACAGATTGACAGTAAATCTCAATCCAGCTACTACTAGTTCACAACCTAGACATGTATCATCAACGCATTGCTCAATTCCAGTATGCAATATAACACACATCTTCCTATCAGCGTTTCCTACCGCCCATCCATACTTCTCTACGCAGTTATATGATACGAAAGAATGTGTGGCGCCAGTCAAACAGAGCATATACTAGTTGGCCTTGTAGTTGGACCGTACCTGAGATCACATCGCGAGATGCAGTAGCATCCGCCTCAGTAGTCGCATTCAGTCTCGCTGTGTCTACCATCCCACTTACCGATCCCCTTGAAATAGGCACTGTCGATCCTGGTCTGTTTCCGCCTCTCGGCCGTGGAGTGGTAGATCCACTCATCTTACTCCCAGCTACTCCACTTCCAGATGTTCCTCCTGGTCCTTGGGGGCACTCCTTACGAATATGACCCGCTTGTCTTCATCTGTAGAATGCCACCTCTCTTGGCACGCACACATCTCCATTGTGGCGCTTCCCACAACTTTGACAAATGGGTAAACCTCTTGTCCTCACCTCCTGGCTCCACCCTTGGGAGAAAGACCGTGATGGTGTAGGGGCTCTTGGAGGTTGCACAACAATAAACTGAGAGGTGGAGGATGACGACTCTCCGGTCCTGAACTTCTTCCTCGAAGGTGGTCCCATGCCCAACCTCCTTTTCACAATGGTTTCCTCTCCCGCAGATTTCATTCAGTCAATCCTTCCTATGCGCTTTGTGCCCTCATGTATATCCATCGTATGTAGTAAGCATCATAGACCTCAGTTGAAATCTGACCTTCGGCTTCAATCCCCCCTCAAACTTCATGGCCTTCGCCCCAACACTCATAGGCGGGTCGTACTTTGACAGAGCGGAAAATCGCGCCACATACTCATCCACTGTCATCCCTTCCTGTCGTAGGTACATAAACTCTCGTGCCTTCTTCTCTCTGAATACGTGAGGATAGAACTTTCCGAGGAATGTTGTCTCAAACACTTTCCATTCATCCTCGGAGTTGGAAAGGGTCCATGCTCCATCTCTATGCTTTCCGCTAATCGTTCGCTCCCCGCTTGGTCGACTGCTGCATTAGCATCATTTTCTCCTCAACTGAACATCTCAGCACGTCGAAAGCACTCTCCAACTCATCTATGAACTCTTCTGCCTTCTCAGGCCCCTCATCACCCGAGTAAATAGGTACATCGAGCTTTCAAAACTGTCCGATCAATGTATACCCTTCTCTTGCGTTGTAGTTCCTCATCCCTAGGAGGAGAAATCCGCACAGCAATATGTATGCCCTCCTCAGACATTCTATGATCACAACAATTGCATTATTAATCCAAGTATTATGTCACCTACACATAATACTATATCAACGAATACCATATAGGTTTACTCAATACCAAGCATACGATTTTCAATTCCGAATAATCGACATTTAATTTTCTTAACACAACATCTATTTCATAATATGTCATCCAATCAAACACCCTTTTAAACAACTCAAGAAGAATGTCTCCCTTCATCTTTCTAGATTCGACAAACTTCCCGGAATTACCTGTTTTCATTCCCTACTGGCCCTTCATCTGTTTCTGAATTGGTCTCAGGGCCCAAAACATTCTTAATTCCTTTCAAGCTCATATACTCAACTGTTCAATCATATTATGCTGATATCAATTGTATTTCTAGTCATTCATTTGTTTATCAAGAAGTGTCGGCAATCCGTCAAACAAGTTTTACCGACTCACGCGCATGTTCCGCATGCTTAACTTCATTTCCCGAGTCTAAAACTGGCTCGTTTACATTCCAAAATTCCAACCTTATTACTCCGAGCTTAATCTTCTCTGATACCACCGAAAGGTTCTATGATATTTCAAATTAAGAAAATTACAGTCAACTAGTTATCAAAATTAGGAACAATTACATAATTCTTTACAATTTGATTACTACATGAAAGAGTATCCTAACTATGAAACTAAGGTGAAAAATACGCCGAAGCCCAGTATCAACCTGTAAAACACGTTAAACGTTAGTCAACAAGACTAAGCACGATTGTATTACCCTTTCCTTAATCATTTTTGGCCCCGAACCTTTCCTAATTTCAATCAAGTTAGTTCCTTCAAATCTCACACTTTTCCCATTGAGTTAATTCAAGTGGAATAACATCGTCTTCACTTGGAGACACATATCCGGAGCTCTCATTCCAGCTCCTAAGATGTACTCTCTAGGTTTTTTCCGTCCTGACAATCTTTCCACAACTTATCATTCTGATTCCCGACTAAGTTCCATCCGTGTCATCTAGCCCTTATTCCAGGCTCATACAACCAGCCATAAAGGCTACATTATCGGGGGTTCCGGGTCATCAAACATCCAATGCCCTTACCCACAGGTGCCTTCATTAGGCCATCCTCCAATCCACCGTCACATATTCTCTCCACATGTGACAGTCACTACTTCTCCACCCCTTCACTAAGTTATTACCAAGGAGGGAAGCCCTCATCCGACTATCTCCTTTCCACCAACCGTCTTTATTAGGACTACGACCATGGGCATATCCAGCCCATGAACACACGCGAATACACATAACACTCACATATCAATCATCACCAACGATTTGGAGAACTCATTAGCCTAATTTACTCAATGACCGGCGTTCTTCCCACCAACCTGGAATGACACACCACCGAGAACCCGAGACTAAATGGCCACTCTCATTCTCCTAGGGAAACCAACCATTCGTGAATTATAAGGAGTCGAGAAGCCTCCCACAAGTCCAGGGATGAACTTCCCTTCCCCCTCCAACCAACCCGTACAAAACCGAACACACATCATCAACGTCAACATACGTAATACATATAAGGCGGCAGAATTTTATGGCCGTTAAAGAGCGCAAGAGAGAAGGGAAGGGAGGGTCGTACCTCGTGTTTGTGTCACTGCACAACTCCACCAACTCCCTCCTCCTTCGCAAGACTTCGCCTCGAGGCAACTTTGCCAGAGAATCCGTCTTGGTCACACCTCCTCGCTTTGTCCCTTCTGCTCCCGGGTGTGCGAATGTAGTTTTCCCGGGATCAAATGTTTCTTTCTTCCCTTTCTTTCCCCACCACGTGTAACAAAATTGGGAATGACTGTAGAACTTTATTTTTTTCCGGTGTCCGCCCGTCCCCTCCTCATCAATTTCTTGGTTCTTCCCACTTGCATGATCAAGATTGATTCAAGGGCCATTTCATTCTATAGTCAAATGGTCAATTCAAATCAACGGTCGATAATGGCTTTGTAAAAAAAAAATCCATTTTTTTGTTTTCCTCTATCAAGTGAATCGAAGAAAGGTACGAGGGGATTGTCGGAAGGGTAATGTTACACTAAGAGGGGGGGTGAATTAGTGTTAATCTCCAAATTCGGATTTTAACGCTTTTTCGTTTTACCCCGCAGCGGAAGGAAGTTTCTGTAACACAGAACCTTAGATAGGTTTCTGTACAACAGAACGTTTGATTGTGTTCGCAAAATGTTTGATTGGACACAAAGATTTTTATAGTGGTTCGGCAAATTGCCTACTCCACTCTTCACCCAAAATACTGGATGGTTTCCACTCAAATGTATCTCTGTACAAATTACACAAATGATTGCAACTGATATCAGATTCAAAGGTTCTGTTCAATAGGGGCTTGAGTGGCAGAACACAGACCAGAAGGTTCTGTGCCGTAGAGGCTTGTTATGTAGCACAAACCCGAAGGTTCTGTACTATAGTAACTTAGGCTCAATACAGACCAGAAGGTTCTGTATCGTAGAGAGTAAGGCACAACACAGACCAGAAGGTTCTGTGTCGAAGAAACTTAGGCACAACACAGACCGAAGGTTCTGTGTCGAAGAAGGTAAGGCACAACACAGACTAGAAGGTTCTGTGTCGAAGAAACGTAGGCACAACATAGACCGAAGGTTCTGTGTCGAAGAAGGTAAGGCACAATACTGAACAGAAAGTTCTGTGTCAGATGTGTTAACCTTCTATAGAACAGATCAAGAGATTCTGTACTGTAAACGTCAACCTTCTATAGAACAGATCCAAGGATTCTGTATCACAGAAGGTATAGCACAGACCGTAAGGTTCTGTACCAAGAATGTGTCAATCTTTAACAAACCAAAATGGTTCGTATTAGAAATGACTTGAGTTATGTGCAGACCGTAAGGTTCTGCACTAAAGTAGATTCAGACCGTAAGGTTCTGCACTAAAGTAGATTCAGACCTTAAGGTTCTGCTCTACAGGAGGTTGTACAGATCCGAAGATTCTGCACTACAGGAGGTTGCACGCGTTAACGTGACTAACAAGTTAGCAAATGCGCAATCCCTCAAGGATAACGACTTCGTGGCGTACCCCACGCGAGCACGTAGCGAACCCTACGCAAGCGAACAGTGACCTCTATTCAAGGATGGATTTTCCCTCCGACAGCTCCACACGACCTGCACGATCTCCTCGAGATAGCGACTATGTGGCGTACCCCACACAAGCACGTAGCATACCCTACGCAAGCACGCAACAGACCCTGCGCAAGCACGCGGCAAACCCCACGCAAGCAGACGGCAACCTCCGTCCTAGGTTCCTGCACACAGAGCTCTACACAACAGAAACTGGTTAGTCCCTCACCTTCTGTGCTCCCGAGGTTCAGCCCTTTTCTCCGGCCCGCTGCACGATGCTCGCGTACACACGCTTCCAACAACGTCTCCTGCAGCTTCCAACCGAGTCCCTCGAGCCCCCGAGTCACTCTCCCAGAAGGCTTCACCAACGATGCAGTCGTCCGTTGCTAGTGCTCCTCATGTGACTAACTCAAACGAATGAAAGAATGAAAGAACTAAAGCTCAAGCTCACGCTCTCTCTGGACAGAATGGGATGGATTGATGTTTTCGTTGTTGTGAGTTGTATTTGCAATGGGAGAGGGCGTGGCTATTTATACACAAAATTCTAAGAAGAACATGCAAGAAGGAAAATATAAATGCGTAATCTGCAAAAGAAGAAATTAAAAGTTAGTTGACAAAATAATTAATCTGAATAATATCATACACGTGCAAGCATTCAGATAGAAAATAAATCAGAATAAGATTATGATATATTTTCCATGAATAGTGCACCACAGAAGGTATCGCAGAAGGTTCTGCTTGATAACCTTCTACAGATGGAAACAATCGTTGATTTGTTTCCAAATGACTTGAAGTCAATTCCATCCTGATAAAAACACACGTGAGAGTGTATCTGGACAGGTGGTGGTGATTTGCAATTAAATAATATTCGTATATTGATCAAGTAAGCTTACAGAAGCCTGTAGACCAAATAATAGAACCTTTCCATATATAGAAGATACATTTCCTTCTACAAGAAATATTATCTCCAATATGATTATTTGAAAATCAAATCATGGTAATCTGATTAGACGAATATCTTAATCAGATAATATATATTTCGTAATGAAATAATTAATAACTAATTATTTAATTACAACAATGATTCTCACAAAAAGATCCTCATTATGAGAAGCTTCTGTAGAATAGAATGTTCGACCTTCTGAAGTACAGAGGGTCCGGTTCATCATCAAAACCGTCCCAACAGGTAACCTATGTCTTCTCATTCCCATCTATTTTTCATGTGTACATATAATGTTGTGGGAGGGAGGAAATTCTCTTGTGACCTCCCACTTCGGAAGTCTTTCCCACGCGGGTGCAATCAAGTGTTGTTTTCGTACTCCGTTATCTACTTAAAATTACGATTCGTGTGCTTATTCGTTACGCGCCCTCTCCCCATTGGCTCAATAAACGTGCATTCTAGAGCGTCCGAGGGCTTCCGTATTCATGTCTCATTCGCTAAAGCGCTCGTAAGCACATATACTTCGTTCCGTCGCGAATGTACATTTGTAATACATGTTCAAATATTCCCAAGGGTTTTATTTGCATATTTAGATTTATAAAAGTTCGGGACGTTACAATAACAAAATTCTTGGTTGTTACAGTGGTAGTCGATGATACTTCAAAGAAGGCGAAGAAAAAGACGACGATCGCGCACGCGGGAACAGAAAATACTTCCTCCAAATTGCGGATCATATCATGGCAATTCATTGCGTCCAAACAGGTCCAACCAGTAGTTTTTGCATTCTCCTGTTTACTTTGGATCAACATGAAAGAACGCCCTCCTAAAAGTTAGAGGACTAATCGATTCGATAATTCTCGTCTCTTTCATTTCATCCCGGATGGAGTTGTAAAGAAAAACAAAATTCGGAAACTCAATCACATGATTTCTAAATTCATCTACTCCCCCAGAATCCCAATACGACCCTCCATAATTGTTTTCAATGTCCTGCTGAGTGCCGCTCAGCTGCTTCAAAACGACGGCCCTCCCAGCGGCATGCAGCTTTCCACCGCCATCTTGGGGACAACCAACTTCATCTTCTTCTTTACACCCATCCTTGATACTGTGTATGTCAGGCCCAACTCAATAAACCCCGGTAGACAATACAAAGTTTTTGATGTTACAATTGTAAAAGAATATTAGGTTTCTCAAGTGTACGATGACAGCACAATTTATTTTATATTGGCCAACATAGAGCTGATGAGTTACTTTAGGCTGCTATAAAATCGCGGATTGTATTTGGTTTATTTTTGGTTTAAAATAATAAATAGTTTATTATTTTAACTATTAATTCTATTCTCCCGTGGTTGATAAAAGTTCTAAAATAGTTAAAACAATGTTTTTAGAATGAATTCAAAATTCGTTTGTCACCTTACACGAACATATGATATGCATGCTTAATCATTGAACCACATGTCCCCCCCTCCCCCCACTATTTTGTTTATCCAAGTAAAAAATAACTAATTATCATCTTAAAAAACTCCCAATATCTTCATACGCTCCCTGGCCGTGGCTACCACGTCTGAAGTCTTCTGTATCAGTTCTGGTGCGTTAAACGCCCTTTCTCCAGGTTCGTTCCGACAAAGGGGTGATCTACAACTTCTTCCATAATGGGCTTCAAATGGTGCCATATCGATTCTCGCATGGTAACTGTTACTATACGCAAATTCTACTAATGGTAAATGATCCACCCAACACCCTTTCCACTCAAGAGCACACGCTCTGTGCATATCCTCCAACGTCTGAATGGTGCGTTCCGTTTGTCCATCAGTCTGAGGATGGAAGGCAGTAGTGCTCATCTGCAACTTGGTGTCCAATACTTCTTGTAGATTCCTCCATAATTTAGCCGTGAACCATGGATCTCGATCGGAAGTAATAGTGTGTGGCACTCCGTGATATCTCACGATTTCCCTTATATATATCTTGGCCAATGTCTCCGACGTCCATTTTATCTGAATTGGAATGAAGTGCGCAGACTTCGTGAGTCCATCAATTACTACCCATATAGAATCCATGTTCCGACCACCCTTGGGTAGGTTTGTCACGAAATCCATAGTTATGTCCTCTCACTTCCATTACGGCACCGGTAGTGGTTCTAATAATCCTCCAGGTCTTGATGTTCGATTTTTGCTTGTGGGCAAGTGTTACAACGACTCACCTTCCTGGCTACATCTTTCTTCATCTTCGGCCACCAGTAATGTTTACGCAGATTCTGGTACGTCTTCGTGATACCCAGATGTACACTGTATTTACTCTTGTGCGTCTCATCCATCAATTTCCGTTTCACTTCTTTAACATCTGAAAAACACACACGTCGATTAAACCTCTACATTCCGTCTGAGGCCAAGTCAAATCGGGCATGTGCATCCGTGCCAATCCCATCTCGTACTATTCTTAAGGACTCATCATGAGGTTTTGCTTCACGGATCATCACCAGTATCTCAGGTTCTACTTGTCCTCTAGCCATACATAGTTGTCCCTCAGGCTCCTCGAGGCGCAAGTCCACATTACTTAACTGCTCTATCATTCGTGACTCTTCCACCAAGAGACACATGAGAGAACAATGCTTCCTGCTCAGAGCATCTGCCACTGCATTCTCTTTTCCTGGATGATACTGAATTGTAGAATCATAATCCTTTACTAGTTCCATCCACCTTCGCTGTCTCATATTCAACTCATGTTGCGTAAACAGATACTTCAAACTCTTATTGTCCGTGTATACTTCAAACTTTCCTCCATATAGATAATGCCTCCACAGCTTCAGCGTAAATATTACAGTAGCGAATTCCAAGCCGTGGGTTGGGTAGTTTTCTTCGTGTTTCCTCAACTCTCGAGAGGCATAAGCTAATACTTTGCCATTCTGCATCAATACACAACCTAACCCTTGAGTGGATGCGTCGCAGTACACCTCAAATCCTTTTGATCCGCTAGGAATGGTTAAAACTGTAGCACTAGTCAGTCTCCTCTTGAGTTCCTTAAAACATTCCTCACACTTATCTGTCCATTGAAATGGGAAGTCCTTTCTCAGTATCTTGGTCAGGAAACTCCTTACTTCCGATACTGTCACTGGTCACTGCTAGTTCTTAACTGCTTCAATCTTGGCAGAATCTACCTCCACGCCCGAGGCTGAAATGACATGTCTGAGGAACACTACCTTCTCTAGCCAAAACTCACATTTACCTAGTTTGGCAGACAACTTGTTCTCCCATAATACCATCAACACAATGGTCAGATGCTCCTTGTGTTCTTCCCTACTTCTCGAATAGGCAAGGATGTCATCAATTAATACCACAATAAATTGATCCAAGTACGGTCGAAACACTTGATTCATTAATCCCATAAACACTGCTGGGGCGTTTGTTACTCCGAACGGCATCACTATGAACTCATAATATCCATATCTCGTTCGACGTAGTTTTCAGAATATCTTTTTCCTTTACTCCAATTTGATGATAGCGTGATCTCAAGTCGATCTTCGAATATACGACTGATCCCAGTAATTGATCGAATAGATCACCTATTCGAGGAAGTGGATAACGGTTTTTGATTGTTCGTTGGTTCAACAACCTGTAATCGATACAGAATCTCATCGAATGATCTTTCTTTTTCACAAATAATCCGGGAGCACCCAACCGGCTAACACTAGCACGAATAAAATTCTTATCTATAAGTTCCTGCAACTGTGCTTTCAATTCCTTCAACTCAGCTAAACTCATCCGATACGGAGTCCTAGAAATTGGGGTTGTCCCCGGAATCAAGTCAATTACAAACTCTACCTCCCTCTTAGGTGGTAGCCCCGGCAACTCCTCGAGAAAGACATCAGGGAAGTCCCTCACCACTTCAACCCGCTCCAACATCGGTAGCTCAGTTTCTTTGTTCAACACAGTCGCCAAGAACGCATCATGCCCCGTCTGTACAAGGTGGCGCGCCCGCATTGCTGATATCATCAAAACCTGGCCGCATTTTTCCATGGCCTATGTACTCACGGTTATCTCCATTCTCCGTGCTAATCAAAATATGCTTCCCTTCACGGTCTACCTGGGCATGGCTGGAAGCCAACCAATCCAAGCCCAGAATGATCTCAAACTCATGGATCTTCGACACCAACAGATCGATAGTAAATCTCAATCTAGCTACTACTAGTTCACAACCTAGACATGTATCATCAACGCATTGCTCAATTCCAGTAGGCAATATAACACACATCTTCCTATCATCCTTTCTTACCGCCCATCCATACTTCTCTACGCAGTTATGTGATACAAAAGAATGTGTGGTGCCGGTATCAAACGGAGCATATACTATTTGGCCATGTAGTTGGACCGTACCTAAGATCACACCGCGAGATGCAACAACATCCGCCTTAGTAATAGCATTTAGTCTCGTTGTGTCTACCGGCCCACTTATCGATCCCCTTGAAATAGACATTGTCGGTCCTGGCTTGTTTCCGCCTCTCGGTCGTGGAGCGATAGTTCCACTGATCTTACTCCCAGCTACTCCACTTCCAGATGTTCCTCCTCGTCCTTGGGGGCACTCCTTACGAATATGACCCGCTTGTTCACATCTGCAGCATGTCACCTCTCTTGGCACACACACATCTCCATAGTGGCGCCTCCCATAACTCTGACAAATGGGTGAACCTCTTGTCCTCACCCCCTGGCTCAGCCCTTGGTTGAAAGACCGTGATAGTGTAAGGACTCTTGGAGGTCGCGCAGCAATAAACTGAGAGGTGGAGGATGACGACTCTCCAGGCCTGAACTTCTTCCTCGGAGGTGGTCACATGCCCAACATCCTTTTTCACAGTGGTCTCCTCTCCCGTAGCTTTCATGTCGGCCCATTCTTCCTCTGCACTTTGTGCCTTCATGTATCTCTCATCGTACGTGGTAAGCATCATAGGCCTCAGTGGAAATCTGACCTCCGGCTTCAATCCCTCCTCAAACTTCCTGGCCTTCGCCTCAGCACACATAGGCGGGTCGTACCTCGACAGAGCGGAAAATCGCGCCTGGAACTCATCCACCGTCATCCCATCCTGTCGTAGGTACATAAACTCTCGTGCCTTCTTC
The DNA here is from genome assembly GCA_029817735.1 of Melastoma sanguineum. Classification (NCBI taxonomy): domain Eukaryota; kingdom Viridiplantae; phylum Streptophyta; class Magnoliopsida; order Myrtales; family Melastomataceae; genus Melastoma; species Melastoma sanguineum. Next base: position 174,328 of record JARUPW010000057.1, read on the forward strand.
TCTCTGAATACCTGGGGGTAGAACTTTCCGAGGAATTCCGTCTTAAATACTTTCCATTCGTCCCCCGAGTGAAGGGTCCGTGCTCCATCTCTATTGGCTTTCCACCAATCGTTCGCTCCCTGCTTGATCGACTGCTGCACTAGCATTATTTTCTCCTCAACTGAGCATCCCAACACGTCAAAAGCGTTCTCCAACTCAACTATGAATTCTTCTTCCTTTTCAGGCCCCTCTTCACCCGAGTAAATAGGTACCTCGAGCTTTCAAAAATGCCCGATCAATGTGATCCTTCTCTTGCGTTGTAGTTCCTCATCCCTAGGTGGAGAATTCCGCACAACAATATGTATGCCCTCCTCAGACATTCTACGATCACAACAATTGCATTATTAATCCAAGTATTATGTCAACTACACATAATACTATATCAACGAATACCATATAGGTTTACTCAATACCAAGCATACGAATTTTCAATTACGAATAATCGACATTTATTTTCTTAACACAACATCCATATCATAATATGTCATCCAATAAAGACACCCTTTTCAACAACTCAAGAAGAATGTCTCCCTTAAAACACTCCCAATATCTTGTTTAGATAAAAAAGATGAAGAAACCCAACATTGTCCCTTCATATGTTCACTGAGACACTCCAAAGAAATATTTTTACATCCAAACACAAACTTCTCTCCACACCATTCCTTACGCCCACACACCCAATTTGTGTCCATTGTCACGTCGAAAGCGTATTCACCACGCAAGAGCACACGATCGTACAAGTAATAAAGAGTAAGTAAGATATCGTTCCCACGAGGACTCTAAACTTCTCTTAATGATTAAAATACGTCAATCTCTATTATTCAACTAAGCGAGTTGAGAAACAATCAAACTAAGTGCAAAGCTAAAGAAAACGAGTAAGTAAACTAAATTAAAATTCAAATGAGAAAAACACCTAGGGCGTCGATTTCACCGGATAATTAATCGCAAGTCATATCTCAATCAACATGCTTAAGATGATCTGGTTGATAATATGGAATTTGGTTATCTTCCTACGCCCCTCCCGAGGTCATAAGAATGTACATCTCTGTAAATAGTAATCACTCTATTCCTAGGTAGATTAACTAACCAGTGCTCCTCAAGAATCAATTCCAATTCGATTACCTAGGATTATTGCGTATATTCCTATCCCGCTCGTTAATAAACCCGGTCTTCTGACCAAGTTTAACCTAGGTTATTCCTCTTCCCGTGCTTATTCTAGGATTCACCTTCCGAGTTCACCTAATTTCACTATTCAATCTTATTGGTGATCAGGTAATAAGCAAGCGTTAAGAACGAATTAGAATAATCTAAACTAGATCATTCAAGTGCGTCAAAAGAGATAAACTCTTGACTCATTGTCAAGATCCATCGTAACCCTAGGCAAAGAAAATTAGTTCATAACAGAAGTAAACGAAAACATCAAATCCATCATAAACAATGAAAGCGGCATAAAGAAAACTAAACGAAAAACTGGCGAAGTCTCTGTCAACGGCTCCTTATTACCAACGGCCTTCCACGTTCCTCCAAAGGTGAATAAAGTGTTTTTATAATCCTAAAGATAAACCTAGAGAATCTTAGAAAATCTGAAAAGAAAATCTTTTTTTTCTCCCCATCGTCAGCTTCAGGTCCTGCACCAGCATCCAATGATCTTCCCTTTGCACAGAGTCTTCATAATTATGCCGAGATCCTATTTTTCCTTATTTATCCTGAAATAGACCAGAAAACTCGATAGTAATCCATTTCTCGGGAATAATGTGAAATAGCCAGAAATATTATGCAATGAACGTAATATTTCACAAATATAACAAAATCTAAGTATGAAATTGCCTTAAATAACTCTACTTTCATGGAGTTATCACACCCCCAAACCTAAACTTTGCTAGTCCCGAGCAAAGATAAAGAAAATAAAAATTAAAAGACTCTCCTCGGCAAACCCGAGTCACTCAAACGTAAAAACATCTTTTATAACATTCTCAGAAATGGGTGCATCCTCCTCTTGTATCTAGATTCCATTCACTACCTAACATGCTCAATTAAAGGCTTTAAAACACAATATCTTCATACCATCAGGTTGTACACTCATCATTAACAAGCTTACACTCCAAATAGCTCACGTCAACCAGTAACTCGCAAAGATCACCACAAACATCTCTTTTCACTCATCATAGGTTTTCTGACTTTTTAACAACTTCATTATTATTATTTTTTTTTCAGATTGCACGACTCTAATGTTCATCTGATTCCGACTAAAGCTAATGTACCAAGCTCTCGACCAATTACTCCCGATTCAGTTGAACCAGGGCATTAAGTGATAAAGCACCCCTCGGATCAATCACTCAAGCTAGCACGGAAGACTCACACCACAAGCACATATTCAAGTAATATCTCTTTCTCTCTTCTTCTTTCTTTTTTTTTTAAACCTGAACATTGGTACTCAGAGCCTTGGCAACCTCATTTTTTTCTTCTTCCTTTTTCAGCCCATTGACCAAAGACGTCGTTTCAAGAGATAATTCAAGCTACTCTTCTCATCACTCATCANAATGATTAAAATACGTCAATCTCTATTATTCAACTAAGCGAGTTGAGAAACAATCAAACTAAGTCCAAAGCTAAAGAAAACGAGTAAGTAAACCAAATTAAAATTCAAATGAGAAAAACACCTAGGGCGACGATTTCACCGGACAATTAATCGCAAGTCATATCTCAGTCAACACGCTTAAGATGATCTGGTTGATAATCTGGAATTCACCTTCCGGGTTCACCTAATTTCACTATTCAATCTTATTGGTGATCAGGTAATAAGCAAGCGTTAAGAACGAATTAGAATAATCTAAACTAAATCATTCATGTGTGCCAAAAGAGATAAACTCTTGACTAATTGTCAAGATCCATCGTAACCCTAGGCAAAGAAAATTAGTTCATAACCGAAGTAAACGAAAACATCAAATCCATCTTAAACAATGAAAACGACATAAAGAAAAACTAAAAGAAAAACTGGCGAAGTCTCCGTCGACGGCTCCTTATTACCAGCAGCCTCCCTAGTTCCTCTAAAGGTGAATAAAGTGTTTTTATAATCCTAAAAATAAACCTAGAGAATCTTAGAAAATCTGAAAGAAAATCTTTTCTTTTCTCCCAATCGTCAGCTTCAGGTCCTGCACCAGCATCCAATGATCTTCCCTCTGCATAGAGTCTTCGTAATTACGCCGAGATCATCTTTTTCCGTATTTATCCTGAAATAGACCAGAAAACCCGGCAGTAATCCATTTATCGGGAATAATGTTAAATAACCATGAATATTATGCAATGAATGCAATATTTCACAAATATAACAAGATCTAAGTATGAAATTGCTCTAAATAACTCTACTTTCATAGAGTTCTCATCCATCCATCTCTGCCAATCTATGGTTGTCGGCCTGGATTTTTTGGTAGTTAGTGGCAGCAAGGAGACCGACGAGAGTTTGGATAAGATCTGGACATAAAGAGAAACAAATGTATATTAACACAGAAAATTAAAATGGATGATGATTTCTGGAAAAGGTCAATTTGCCCTCTCCCATAGAGTCTTGGTCATTCATTAATTAATTCATCCTACACAACACAAAACAAAGAAAAAAGAGGTAGTTGGATCTGAGTTTCGGTGGAGTTGACTTACGCTATATTCATTCATTAGAAACAAAAATCCACGATTCATTTTTTATCAATGATGTTATTGACTTGGGATGCAGCTTCTGTCTTCTTTCCTGTTCAGAATCTTCCCAGTTGTTGGTTTTTGTTCACTCCTATCTACGAGAGACGCTCCGCTTGCTAGCCGCGACCGGAAATGCGTAACAGGTTGCAAGTGTAGCTCCTTCATTCCCCGGCATCACCCCACAGCCTGCTCCTCTCATCAGCTTCACCTGCAGGTATGTCCTCTTCCTCGCTTTAAAAGCTTGCTTTTTTCTTTTCTTTTCTTTCCCTTTTTTCCCTTCTTCCACAGATCGGGCACTTATTTCCATATAATTTGTTTGGCAAGAGAGGCCCTAAATCTTGTTCAATGATTTAAAGGATTCGAAAAATTTTGTGCTTAAATTTTAAAATCATTCATATGTTTTCCTAGTCTTTTGGATCTTTCATTATATTTTTGGAAATAAGTAAATGTTTTCCTTGGGAGATGGAGAGAAAGAAGAACCTGTGGCTATTCATCGCTAGAGTTTCTGCTACACAGAGAAGATGCGTAAACTGGTTTCCCCATGCGATTTTCATTTACATTTGGTGACCGGAATTGATTTCTCTTGTTTTTTCTCTGTCTATTGATTAAGGAAAACAAATGGCGTCGGCTCCGTATGTGGCGAGCTTGCGTGATATGTGGGTCGTGTGGAACATCCGAGGTCTCATGATACTCAGCCTTTCCATGCAACTGCTTCTTGCCATCATCTCCCTTCTCCGGAGGAAAACGTCCAACCGTTGGGTCATGCTGATGATATGGTCAGCATACTTCTTATCAGATTGGGCCGCCATATTCGCTTTTGGGCTGATCTCGAATGCCAGATTGAAGAACCCCACTTCCCCTTTGCAAGTCGACCAAGATCTCCTGGCATTCTGGTCTGCCTTTCTTCTAATACACTTGGGGGGACCGGATTCCATCACTGCTTATGCGCTAGAGGATAATACGCTGTGGATGCGCCACTTGGTCGGCCTTGTAGTCCAAATACTCGCCTTCCTCAACATCTTCGTTAAGACGCTCCCGGATAACAAGCTTCGTGTGCCGACAATCCTGATTGCTATTGCCGGCACCATCAAGTATGGGGAGAGGACCAGAGCATTGTACCTTGCAAGTGTTGAGAATCTTAAGCAGTCGGTGTTGAAATCCCGCCGCCTTCATCTGAAAAGCAACATTACGAGGCCACAAGGGGCATCAACCCAGTCCAATATCGGTGCCAGCAATAACGGCGAAGACACCCTCGGAAAGAGACTCGAGATGGCCTTCCACTACTTCCAAATATTCAGGGGTCTGGTCGTCGACATGATGCCNCTTGCAAGTGTTGAGAATCTTAAGCAGTCGGTGTTGAAATCCCGCCGCCTTCATCTGAAAAGCAACATTACGAGGCCACAAGGGGCATCAACCCAGTCCAATATCGGTGCCAGCAATAACGGCGAAGACACCCTCGGAAAGAGACTCGAGATGGCCTTCCACTACTTCCAAATATTCAGGGGTCTGGTCATCGACATGATGCCGGACCATTCCGAGTGGCTCGAGACCCGAGATTGTTTCCTGAACAAAGATGCTCGGGCGACGTTCGATATTTTGAAGATGGAGCTGAAGTTCTTCTATGAGGTGTTCTACACCAAGATCCTTGCGGCCAGTTCCTGTTGGGGAGTTCTCATTCGTAGTCTGGCCTTTTACAACGTCCTCATCGCCCTGATTATGTTTTGTCTAATTAAGAAAGAGGGGATTCACGGGGTCGATGTTCGAATCACTTACTCGTTGCTAGCCGGAGTGATTGCTTTGGATTCAGCAAGTGAGTTACTGCTAATTATGTCAAATTGGGCCAGAGTCGATGCTACTTACTTAGGATGCCAAGTGATCGGACATGGACTAGTCTTAACTTTCATAGTTGGCATGGCCTTGGTGTGCTTAGCCAGCTTCCTTTCTGTTCTTTGCTGCATAACTGTTGCATTCCGGAATTGGTCAGAGAGTACAGGGGCGGTGAGCATTTTAGGGCGTGCTTTCGAGGAGTCTCGTCCAAGTAAAGAATGCAAGCTAAGTGATTATTGGCGTAAAATCAACGGTACAATCTTAGCCCCCTTTTAATTTATATTCTCGTTTTATTCTACCTGTATCTCTGTTCTCTTTAATTTTGAATATAGAATGGAAAACGAGTTTATTTCCATTCAAGTTTGAAATTAAATTGGTATCAAAGGAATGATTTGACGTTCTCCTATGCTAAATACATGATGAATAAATAGATAAACCTGAAAAAGAGATCAAAACCAGAAAATTAAAATTAAAAGTTTTAGAGAAAAAACTGTGTAATAGTTTCTCGTTATACAGACAGGTTGTATAGATTGCATTTGTTGACTAAAAATCTAAGTCCTATTTATTAAGTGCATTCTTTTTTTTTCTGCCTTAGTTGCTTAAAATTATGAAAAAAAAACAAATATTGAGTACTAGATTTGGAGGTGTTTGTTAGTATTTGGTAATTTTCATTAACTATTTATATTGTTCCAATAATATGTCTTTATGGGTTAATCAGTCCAGGTATAAAAAGAAAACTTTTTTCAGGTAAGATCAACGACAAGATGGGGGTAGTCATCCTCACCAAATTGCCATATCAATGGAAGAACAACCTCGATATGGAACTGTGGGACTTCGTGTTTAGTCAATTGAAAGAAAAAGCTTTGCCCGCCGATGATGCGGACAAGGTAAGGGCGGTATACGAGGCAAGGGGTGAAGGTCCACTTTCCATCGGAAGTGAGTTAAGACACTTTGTAGATGATTTTGAGTTTGAACATAGCATCCTCATCTGGCATTGCGCAACCGAGATCTGTTATTGGGTTGATGCACATGTTGACGGGGAGAACAACAATGCAAGGAAGTTCAGCAAGGTCTTTTCAGATTACATGACATATCTTTTGATCAAGCAACCAAAGCTGATGTCCCCCGTGGCAGGGATCGAGGAAATAAGGTATAGCGAAACCATTGCCGAGGCAAAGGATATCGGCAAGAGACAATCCACGGAGACCTTGGAGCAATTTTGTAGGAATACACTGGATGAGCATACTGGCATTGCCGAATCCGATGGAAGAGGATTAAGCGGTAAGTCCGTGTTGCCTGAGGCGTGCACCCTAGCTCACATTCTAATGCAAAAAGGTACGACGAAGTGGGACGTGATTAGCAAGGTATGGGTGGAGGTGTTGTTATATACGGCCAGCCACTGTCGAGCAGACTCGCATGTACGCCTGTTGAGCGAGGGTGGGGAATTCATAACTTTCGTATGGCTGTTGATGGCTCACATGGGGATAATACCTCGCGTTCCAAAGGAGTAAGGAGCTATGACGTCAGAATTTATGTCAACCACTTGTTGCTGAATATGTGTAATTTGTATTAAATAAAAGGGTATTTGGCGATTTGTTATCCATATTTTCATTTTTTTTTTCAGTAAAAGAATTGTTTTCCTTTCTATTTTCACATTGGAAACAAGGCCCGTCGCATTTGTCACTGGGCTGGCCAGGTCTAGCGTATGTCGGGCGGCCTCAATAATAATAATAATTTATTTTTACTCATCACATGGAAATACAATTTAATTTTGTTGGTCTAACAAATTTTTCAAGCAGCTTAAATAAGTCTAACCTAGTTGAAACAATTTTCATAAATCCGAACATACGCAACCCGAAGTCTCCCTGCACCTGTTTACTGGACAAGCCTCGTCTGATATGGAAAGAATTGCTTTGCGGCTAGTTTCGTGGGGATGATTGGCGGTAGACGATACTTCAAAGATGATAAAGAAAATGAAAATGACCACATAAAAAATACTTTTCCAAATGCATAATGAATACAACACATTTCGTGACACCCAGCTGCATCGATTCAACGACTTGATATAAGAATTTTGGGATCATCACCCCAAAAAATAGCCTAAGGGGTAGGAGTACCACATCGGTAGGGCCAATGGCATTCCCAACCCTAGAGCTAGCTTTTAGGTTAGGCTCTCCCTGGAAAGCCCGTAACAAGTGGTATCAGAGTGACGTCGTTGTCGTCCTTATCCCCAGAAAGGTTGGCAAGGCAATTTCCTCCGTGGGAAGGAAGAACCAACGAAATGAGACCCCAGGTAAAGGAGCCAAAATAATGACGGTTGATGTACTTGTTGTTGCCCTCTTTGCTGAAATATTCAATTCACAAATTAGATGAGTATACCCTTTTGGTTGCCCTCTATGCATGCGTCGTAGGACAATATAATGATTGCGATCACTCTCTTCATAACCCGGTAATTTAGGACTTGAAAGCAGCCCTTACTTAGGAAGTGTTTTGTTATCTATGTATGTTACCAATGGAAAAAATGAACTCTGCTAAGAGTATTTTCCAACCTTTGCGGGAGAGAGATCTTGTAATATGGACAGAGACGATCAGTGCTCACTCAAGACTGGACAATTCTGGTGGTGCATTTAATTATATGGACAGTGATTTTCCTAATAGCTATTGCTGGCTCCATCAAAAACGGGGAAAGGACCAGAGCGTTGTACCTTGCAAGCGTCGAGAACCTTAAGGAGTCCGTTCTGAAATCGCGCCTCCTCAATCTGAACGACAGAAGTATGAGGCCAGAGGGGGTGGCGGCCCAATCCAATTCAGATGACAGTAATGATGATCGATGGAGTATCAGGAAGGCATTCCACTACTTCCAAATTTTCAAGGATCTGATCTGTGACATGATGTCGAACCAATCCCAGTGGCTCGAGAGCCGAGATTCTTTCCTACACCAGGATCCTCGGACTGCATTTGAAATTGTGAAGATGGAGCTCAGATTCTTCTATGAGGTATTCTATACCAAGACCCTTGCTGCCTACTCCACACGGGACGTGCTTATTCGCAGTCTTGCATTTTACAATGTCTTCGCCGCCCTTATCATATTTTGCATGTTAAAGAAAGATGCCTTTCATGGGGTCGATGTTTGAATAACTTACTCATTGCTCGCGGGAGTGATTGCTTTGGATACGGCAAGTGAGCTCATGCTGGTAGGGTCTAATTGGACGAAGCTCGATAATACTTATGCCGGATACCTAATGATCGCCCATGGAGTAGTCTTATTTTTCAGTGTAGGTATGGGCATGCTTTGTATGGCTTTCTTGCTTTCCGCGCTTTGTTGCTGTAAAGTTGCAACTAAACAGTGGTCGGAAAGTACAGGCACTCTTAGCCTCTTAGCGCAGGGTTTCGAGGAGTCCCGTCCTAGAAAAGGATCCATGTTATAACGTTTTGGTCTCAAAATAACTGGTACAATCTTGACCTCCCTTTTTGTTGAGTTTATCCCAAAGTTTACATTCACATTTTATCCTCTAACTTTCTTCCTTTTTCTTATAATATCCTCATAGTTAACAACTCAATCTCTAATGATAGATAATAAGTTAAAAAACTGAAAGCAATACTTGTAATGGCACTTCTTATTGTTTTTAAAAAAGGAATTCATTTTGATTAATAAAATTATCTAAATGTGTGTAATACAAGTGATGAAGTGATAGATAGACGTGCAAATACTATGCCTATGTGAAGCCGCCAATTTTACGGCGTCGATGAAGTGTAACTCGGAGTTACTACACATCTTAAATAATCTCATTGTTAGAATCTCCTTGTTGCGATCTTTGTAACAATCTTTATGAATTATGTCTCCCTGAAAAGTTTCATTCACAATCGTCGTCCCAAAGCCTAAAATAATTCCAACGATATGATACGGGTCTTGCAGAGATATTTGCATAGGAAAATAATGCGAATGGACACGAGTTATGTCAATGATTATGCGAAATCGGAAGATGATATGAATTGTTTCCATAACTTTTGTAAGAATGGATGACGATAATCGTGATGCTTCATTATTCTGTCAATCCAACGCATAGTTGATTTAGTGTTTCTGCTTAGACATCCAAGGACTTGTAATTATGAGCTACTCAATCTTAAGTAATTGATTGCTAAAAGTTTCACTTTTTCTAAGGTTTTAAAATGGTCGACCAAACGTTTGATATGGAACTATGGGACTTTGTTTTCATTTACTAGAGTGAGAAATCCAAGCCGGCAGATGACGCGGACAAAGTAAGGGCAGTATATGAGGCAAGGGGTGAAGGTCCACTTTGCGATGAAAACTTAGCCTATTTAAGGCATTTTGTCGATGATTTGGAGTTCGAGAATAGCCTTCTCATCTGGCATTGTGCAACTGAGATATGCTATCAGGTCGACATGAGTGCCGATGGGATGAACGTCAAAAGAAGGAAGTTCAGCGAGATTTTGTCGGATTACATGACATATCTTCTAATCAAGCAACCAAAAATGATGTCCCCCATGGCAGGTATCGAGGAGATAAGGTATCGCGACACTTGTGCCGAGGCGAAGAGTATCGGCACGAGATATGCCTTGGAGACCATGGAGCAATTTTGTAAGAATACACTCCATGAGCACACAGGTACCAACGAATCCAATGCCCGAAGAGGCAAGGGTATGTCTGTGTTGACGGATGCATGCAACTTGGCGGATTTTCTGAGACAGAGAAGTGCAAAGTGGGACATAATTAGTGAGGTCTGGGTTGAGCTACTATCGCATGCAGCTGGCCACTACCGGGTCGATTCACATGCACGCCTGTTGAGCGAAGGCGGGGAGTTCTTATCCTTCGTATGGTTGTTGATGGCTCACTTTGGGATCTTACCTCGTTTTCCAAAGCAGTGACAAGCAGGTAATGCTGCAATACTCGAATTAGGTCATAGTATGCACACAATGCAATAAACGATTTCTCTATGGTAAATTATTTATGAATATTCTTCATAGAAAATAAATTGCTGACCATCGTGTTAACGAAAAATCCGAACTCTCCGAACCGAGATTGGATTATTTAAAACACGTTTTTTTATCAACAATCCCAAATGAACTCCATAATTTGAAAGATTTCTGTAGTATTTCGTTGATTGCAAAAGTGTTTGAGATTCTTTCCATCGTGTCGCCTATCGCATACAAGATTTACCATTTGATACAAGTTTTCTGATTGATTCAAGTTACAAACTGGTGACTCAAGAAAACAATTCGAAACATAGAGAAATATCGACATTCCACAAACCTTTTTCTTACATTTTTCGTGAAGATCGCATTAATAGAAGTAAATAGTGATTACATAAGAAAATAAGAGATAAAACCTTAATAAAGAGAACTCACTTCTAGTTAGGATCTCGTTGATACCCTATAGGGAGATTGGACACATAGCACTTACTAGATTTGGATTGCTCTAATCTTCTTTGGCTCGCTGCAAAATGTCCTTCCCATGGAATTATGTTCTTGCACTTTGCGATGTTCTCCATGTCTTCGGACATGGCTTATGGAAACACTCAAAGACAATTTTATACATAGCAAAATAAAAACCACGAGAAACGTATTAGTTCATACCACTTATGTTATGCCTACTATGTTATCCTTCTTGCATACCAACATTGTTATCGACGTCTTTGAAGTGGCTTAATCATTGCTTGCCTTCTATGGTTCTGACCGCACCAAGATTCCTTATGAGAACCCTCGCCCACCTTCTTATGAGAATTTTCTTGGGGAGTCAACACTAGTGCCTTATATGATCACTCGTCAGAAAGCGCGTCGTTTTCTTGTTAGGACTTCCACAACTACTTTATGATATCACTCGTTGGGAAAGGCGCGGGCTTACGCACTACTGTTTAAAAAAAAAGGTTTTATTATTAGGTGTTGTGGCGGCACCCTGTAAATACTCTAAATATAGTAAAATTTATTCTACATGGAGTATAGAATAAAAGTAGATTCAACATGCCCCTTAATAACTCTATGAAAGAAGGGTTATTTCGTATCCCTAATGATGCTTTGTGTGGGTAGTCGTACGAGTATTGATAGGAATTTGGTAGGATTTGAGTACTTTTTAGTTTAGTTCTATTTCAAGATGATTTTTGTTATTTTCGTAGTTTTCGAATCTATTTTGATTTGAATCGTTTATATTGTTGATGCCTCTTAGTTTGTCATGTTTTAATATAGGAAAATGAAGGAGATCTTGAAGCTTGGATGAAGTAAAGTGTAGATGAGTGAAAATTGGACAGAGAGCAGAAGGACGCGTCCCTCTGTTCTCAGGGACGCATCCTTGGGAGTTCTGTGGAGTCAAGGGACCACCCTTCGAAACTATGTCAAATCGCTCAAGGAGTCTTCAAGTCTTCCTGAGACTGCATTATGAAGAAATAGAGGATCAACTAGTCATTTATTTGGTAGTTTTAGGTTATTTTATATTATTCTCTCTAGAAATATTATTTGGATTTGGAGACTCTTAGGAAATCTTTTTAGAGGGGAACAATATATTCTGTTTTTAGAGGCAACCTTAGGGAGTTTTTTTCTTTGGGAAGATAGGGAGGAGACATGTGACTTAAGAACGGAGAAAGAGGTGACGGCTAGGGTTGAAGAGGAGATCGGGACAAGGCTACTACTTCTCGGATCGGAAGATCGGGGGGGGGGGAGGCGTTTCTCTTTTCTTTCCCTTTGATTGCTATGTCGCTATCATTTTCTCTTGAACTTGGGATGAATTTCTTTTACGCTATGAACTAATTCCGTTTTCTAGGACTTCAATGGAACTTAAAGCTTTTATTTAACGAGTGAATTCCTTTTCTCCGTGTTATTCGAATTTGTGTGGTTACTTATTCATATCTTGATCTTAATGCGACTAATTGACTGGCCACCAATTAATTTGATATGGAGACCCATTCGGGCTTGGAAAAGTTGTTTGGGTTAAGCCGTGGATTGAATAGCCTAAGTTAGCGTCACGTTGGAAAACGGAGCTAATTCGCGAGAAGGATAGGAATATACCGAATCGCCTCAGGTAGCCATTTAGGGTTGTTGCATAATGGGTTCCCACTAGTTAATTGCCTAGGAATAGAGTGATTAGCTCGATACAGGGAATACGTCCTTAGAGCACTTGGGAGAGGTGTAAGGAGATAATCGAATCCTAGGTTAGTAACTTGAGAATTTGATAACTGGAGAAAGGAAGGAACGAATTAGATAATTCGTTAGGGGAAGTTGATAGTCCTAGGCTTTTACTATTTGATTGAATTATCATTTATTTGCATTCTATTTTTCTGTTTTACTCTCATTTCATCTTGTTTGACTTGACCTCGATATCGTTAAACGTGCAACCGTTAGGAACTTTTCTCTGTTGATTCTCTGTGGGAACGACCTCTACTTACCCTATCTACAAGTTAGTTAGGTTTGTTAGAGTATTTAATTTGTCGCCTTCGACAAGCGTGATCAAATTTTATCGCCGCTGTCGGGGAATCAATTTTGAGAAATTTTCTTTTCTAGTTTCATCATGTTTATCTATTTGACGTTCAAGTTGTTTAATTTTCTTTACTCTTTTCTATTGATATTAGGTGTATGCGACGAACTCGAAGCACAGAAACTCTCCCTTTTGATCCTGAAATCAAAAGGACTTTTCATAGACTGGTTCGTGAGAAAGCTAGTGCACAACAAAGCAACATGGATGGAAACCTAATTCCAACTCAACAGAACGAGAGACAGCGGGACATAGATAACAGACCGATGGTGGAATTCACTTCAGCAAAACCTCACATTAACCGGTTTTGTATCGTTGCGCCTGCGATTGAAGCTCGGGACGATGAGATAAAGACATCAGTGATTCAGATGATTCATAATTCAGTGATGATTCGAGAATCACCGATCGAGGATCCACATGAGCATTTGAGCAAGTTCTTAAGCATATGCGACAGTTTCGGGCAAAACGGAGTGCCACAGGATGCAGTTCGATTGAAGTTATTTCCCTTCTCCTTGAAGGACAGAGCATGGAGTTGGCTGAACTCGCCACCGGCTGGATCAATTAGTACTTGGGAACAGATGGAAGAAGCATTTTTAGACCAATATTTCCCGCCATCCAAGATATTCCAGATGAGGAATGAAATCAACACATTCAAGCAACATGAGACAGAAACTTTCGTGGAGGATTGGGAGCGCTTCAAAAATTTATTAATTCAATGCCCATATCATGATTTACCGGGATTTCGACAACTGGAAGCTTTTTACAATGGGTTGATGGAAACATCGCGCAAGGACCTCAACTTAGTGTCGAACGGATCATTCCTACGACAATCATATGTGGAAGGAAGAGAGCTTCTGGAGACTATGAGGAGGACTTGTGTACCAAGTCAATCATTTGACCGGATAAATGGTAAAAAGATTACAGGTGTTCATGAACTCGAGGCACTCACATCTATTCAAGTACATATATCAGCGTTGGCTAAGAAGTTCGAGTCGGTGAATGTACAGTCCATCCAAAGTACAACTAGAGGATGTGATATTTGCGGTGGTGGACATATAACAGATCAATGTTCTGCTAGCATGGAGGAGGCTAATTTTATAGGAAATCAAAGGAACAATCCTTATTCCAACACGTATAATCTAGGCTAGAGGAACCATCCTAATTTTTCTTGGAAAGGGCAACAAACAGTGGATCATCGAGCAACACAACCTCCGGGATTTCAGCAACCCAAAGCCCCAGAACCAGAAAAGAAGACGAATTTTGAGGATTTGATGATGAAGTACATGGCGAATCAAGATGCCATAATAAAAAATCAAATAGCATCAATCAGGAACTTGGAGAATCAAGTCAGTCAGCTGGCTCAAGCCTTGAACTCGCATCAACAAGGAGGGTTGCCAAGTGATACTGAGGTTAATCCATGAGAATATGTTGAAGTAGTAACTTTGAGAAACGGCCGGACACTTGAAGAAGTACCACCAAAGATTCGGTCGAGTGACAATAAAAAGTTAAGTGAGATTAGTGATCTTTCACGAGAACCAATCAATGAGGGAGCGAACACATCCAGGCTGAACAAAGGACGAGATCAAGAATTTGTGAATTTTTACAGAACTGAGAAGGATGTGTCCTCCGGATTTGAAGGATGCGTCTCTGGACATTCTGTGGAAGAAGCAGCGCAGAAGAACGCGACCCTGCCATCTGAAGGATGTGTCCTTCCCCCAACTGAACAATCACATCATCCCACTTGGATAATACCCAACATGGGGAAGCTAGAACGACGACCACTTCCATTCCCTCAAAGTGCTAAGAAGCATGATGAAGCCCAATTCCGTAAGTTTCTCGACGTGTTTAAGAAACTCCATACTAACATTCCTTTTGCAGAAGTTCTTTAGCAGATGCCGAGCTACGTCAAGTTCATGAAAGACATTCCATCGAAGAAAAGAAGGTTAGGTGAGTTTGAAACCGTTGCACTAACGGAAGAATGCAGTGCCATTTTTCAACGAAAACTTCCTCCTAAACTAAAAGATCCAGGTAGTTTCACTATCCCTTGTACTATCGGCTCACAATTCCATGGTAAGGCTTTGTGTGATCTTGGCGCGAGTATTAATCTTATGCCTTTATCTGTATACCATGAGTTAGGTTTGGGGGAAGTGAAACCTACGTCTATGACGTTGCAGTTAGCTGATAGATCAATAACATATTCTAGGGGTATTGTTGAAGATGTGCTTGTTAAGGTGGATAAGTTTATCTTTCCAGCGGATTCCGCAGTTTTGGATTTTGAGGAAGATAAGAATATCCCCATCATCTTAGGGAGGCCATTCTTGGCAACAGGTAAAGCCCTCATTGATGTTCAAAAAGGGGAATTGACCATTCGAGTTAATGATCAGGAGGTAACCTTTAATGTTTTAAAATCGATGAAATGCCCGAGTGAACCTGATGAATGCTTTTTTATTGATGTTTTGAATAGGTACACTACCGAGATGCCCTATGATGATCCACTTGAAATTGCATTGAATTCAATGTCATCCGACAATGAAGAAATACAAGAAGAGAAAATCAATGGATGCAATACCACACATGTTAAGGGGAGCACATTTTGAAGCTTTGAAGAGGCCGCATAATCCGATGAAACCATCGATTGAAGAACCACACCAACTAGAGCTAAAACCATTACCTGAACACCTGAGGTATGCATATCTTGGAAGTAATGAAACTCTACCCATTATTATTTCATCGGCAAGGAAGAAAAATTACTTCGAGTCTTGAGGGAATATAAACGAGCATTGGGGTGGACAATTGCTGATATTCGAGGTATCAGTTCATCAATTTGCATGCACAAGATTCCATTGGAAGAAAACCATAAGGTTTCGGTGGAGAAACAACGACGACTCAACCCGAACATGAAGAAAGTAGTCAAGAAGGAAATCATTAAATGGCTTGATGCATGAATAATATATCCGATTTCTGAAGGTTCGTGGATGAGTCTTGTGCAGTGTGTACCTAAGAAAGGTGGGATGACCGTTGTCTCCAACGAAAAGAATGAACTCATTCCCACGCAAACGGTGACTGGTTGGCGAGTTTGCATGGATTATAGGAAGTTGAATAAAGCCACAAGAAAGGATTACTTCCCACTTCCTTTTGGAGATCAAATGTTGGATCGTCTAGTAGGTAAAGGATTTTATTGGTTTTTAGATGGTTATTCTGGATATAACCAAATTGCCATAGCAGCAGAAGATCAAGAAAAGACTACTTTTACATGCCCATATGGTACGTTTGCTTTTCGTCGAATGCCTTTTGGTCAATGTAATGCCCCAGCTACGTTTCAGAGATACATGATGGCTATTTTTACTGATATGGTTGAACAGTGCCTTGAAGTTTTTATGGATGATTTTTCCATGTTTGGAATGTCTTTTGATGATTGCTTGACAAATTTAGCTCGTGTGATGAAACGTTGTGAAGAAACAAACCTTATTTTAAATTGGGAAAAATGTCATTTTATGGTTCGAGAGGGTATTGTTCTTGGACAAGATATCAAACAAGGGGATTGAAGTGGATCAAGCAAAGATAGAAACGACCGAAAAGTTGCCGCCACCAACATCAGTCAAAATAATCCGGAGTTTTCTTGGACACGCAGGATTTTACAGACGATTTATCAAGGATTTTTCCAAAATTTCCAAGCCACTTTGTAATCTCTTAGAAAAGGACAGGTCCTTTATTTTCAATGATGACTGTCTTAGTGCCTTCAACGAGCTCAAGAAAAGGTTGATTTCTGCTCCTATAGTTATTGCACCTGATTGGAATTTACTATTTGAACTAATGTGTGACGCAAGCGATTACGCAGTTGAAGCCGTTCTAGGACAAAGAGTGAATAAGGTATTTCATGTCATTCACTATGCGAGTCGAACTCTTGATGATGCTCAGGTAAATTACACTACCACAGAAAAAGAATTACATGCGATTGTCTATGACTTTGACAAATTTCGGAGTTATCTTGTCGGTACGAAAGTTATTGTGTTCACTGACCATTCTGCCATCAAGTACTTGATCTCAAAGAAGGAGGCAAAGCCGCGACTTATCTGGTGGGTTCTTCTTTTGCAAGAGTTTGACCTTCAAAATTAGGGATAGAAAGGGATCCGAGAACCAGGTTGCTGATCATTTATCAAGGCTAGAAAATGCAATTTCGTCTCATGACTATGCGGTAATTAATGAGTCATTCCCTGATGAACAATTATTTGCTACGAACGATTTGTCGTGCCCTTGGTATGCCGACTTTATGAATTATATTGTTTCTCATCATATTCCCTCTGACTTTACTCCTCAACAAAAGAAGAAATTTATGCATGATGTACGCTATTACATGTGGGATGAACCATTTCTCTTTAAGCATTGTGCTGATCAAGTTATCAGGAGATGTGTGCCAGAGGAGGAAATCAAAGACATCCTCGAACATTGCCACTCGTCACCCTATGGCGGACACTTTGGAGGAGACCGAACAACGGCTAAAGTTTTGCAATCGGGATTCTATTGGTCGACTCTTTTCAAGGATTCATCTAATTTTGTTGCATCTTGTGACAAGTGTCAACGCGTGGGAAACATCACCAGGAGACACGAGATGTCGTTGCAAGGCATCCTTGAAGTTGAGCTCTTCGATGTGTGGGGTATCGATTTTATGGGTCCCTTTATTTCATCTTTCAATAATAAGTACATCCTTATGGCTGTTGATTATGTTTCAAAGTGGGTGGAAGCAGTAGTTTTACTTTCTAATGATTCTAAAGTCGTGTGCAAGTTTTTGAAAAAACAGATTTTTACCCGATTTGGCACACCACGGGCTATCATAAGTGACGAAGGGACGCACTTCTGCAATCGCTATTTTGATCAACTCCTGATGAAGTATGGTATCAAGCACAAGATAGCTACAGCGTATCACCCACAGACGAGCGGGCAAGTCGAAGTCTCTAATAGGGAAATCAAGCGCATTTTAGAGAAAACGGTATGTCCAACGAGGAAGGATTGGTCAACGAAGTTAGACGATGCATTGTGGGCATACAGGACAGCATATAAAAATCCAATTGGGATGTCACCGTATAGAATGGTTTTCGGCAAGGCATGTCATCTTCCGGTGGAACTCGAGCACAAAGCGTATTGGGCTCTGAAAAAGTTGAACCTAAATCTCGAAGAAGCCGGTGAAAGACGATTACTTCAATTGAATGAGCTCGATGAACTTCGGTTGCAGGCATATGACAGTACGAGAGTGTACAAGGATAAGACAAAGAAATGGCATGATGGTAAGATCATGCCCAGACACTTCGAGACAGGTCAGCTGGTATTGGGAAACTAAAATCGCGATGGTCGAGCCCTTTTCGAGTTGTTGAAGTATTCCCATATGGAGCAATTGAAGTATTAGAAGAGAGTTCGGGAAGGATATTCAAAGTAAATGGACAACGACTAAAACATTATCGGGGAAGTTTTGACTGTGAAGCATCCTCGATTCACTTGAAAGAGGCTTGAAAACGAGAAGAAAGTCAAGCCGATGACTATAAATCAAGCGCTTCTCGAGAGGCAACCCCAGTTTATTTTTTATTTTTCATTTTCACTATTATTGTTGCATAAGTTCATCTTTTTATTTTGCTTTCTATTGACAAATTTTATTTTCTTTTGCAGAAAATTCAGGGACGCGTCCCTCACAGCCAAGGACGCGACCTCGGGCATTCTGCAATCCTACAGAACCATGGAGGATGCATCTTCCAATTTGAAGGATGCGTCCCTCCGGAAAAAAAAATAGTTATAATTTCTTTTAAGTGACAACCCTAACCCATTTTTTCTTGTGTAGCCGCCACACTCCCCCTCTGCGGTTGCCGTCGAAGGAGGAGCTTGGTTCGGATAATGACAACCCCCAAGACTTTGAGGAGGAAAATGATGATGATGACGGCGACGACTAGCTCGCCCCAGGGGAGTACTTCGTTCTTCATCTCTTACTATTCATATTTACATCGGGGCGATGTTTAGTCTAGGTTTGGGGGTGCTACAATTATGCTTATCTACGTTGTTTGGGTTGATTGTCATTTCTATTTTGTCGCTTGCTAGTGGTGTTTTGATTTTTAGTTTTGATTTTTAGGTCATTTTTAGGGTAAGTCTAGGAGTGTCGAACTCTTTAGTAAACTTAATGATATCTTTGATGAGCTCACCCTTGTTCGATGATGACTTATTATGCACATGCTTACAACTTATGGAAGAGTGAAAATTTAGCTTAATTGGGTGATTAAACTGTTTTTTTATTGGGCAATAATTTCTCGGTATGGATTGGTAGTGAGTGAAAATAATTCTCGAAATCTAATAACGCATAGTAGTTGGTGTCGAGTGGGGCTGGCTAGACATTGATTTGAAACAAGTTCTAAAAAAAAGAAAGAAAAGTAAAAAGTAAAAGAAGAAAAAGGGGTTACCAAGGCTCTGAGTACCACTCTTTAGGCGTGTGAAAAGAAAAGTAAAAAAAAAAAAGAATGTGTGATTGAAATGTGATTGGCGCCTAAATATGTACTTGTGGTGTGAGTCCTTCTGATGTACTCGAGAATGAGATCCGAGGGGTGCTTCATCGCCTAATGCCTTGGTCCAACTAGACCGGGAGTCATTGATCAAATACTCGTTACATGGGTACACTAGAATGTGATGAAACATTTAGAATCGTGTAGCTGAAATAAAGGTTGTGTGAAAAAAAAATGATTGAAAATCCTGGGGACGAGTGGATGATTAGTGTTTGGTTGGTTTTCTACAAAGTGCCGGTCTAATATGTTTTATTGGAAGTCTTTAATTGTTGATTTCACTACATGACATACCGAGGTTTAGAACATTACGTGAAGTTTGATCAAATTGAATTGTTTTTTCTTGACAATTGACTCGACCAACGGAAGTGAGCATGTGTATTGCTGAGAATAGAGAGAGGGTTGCTCAGATTGGATTGAGTTGGGTATTGCTGAAGAGTTATCTTTGTGTTTATCTATTTGCTCGAGGACTAGCAAGTTGTAGGTTTGGGGGTGTGATAACTCTATGAAAGTAGGGTTATTTCGTATCCCTATTAATGCTTTATGTGAATAGTCGTACAAGTATTGATAGGAATTTGGTAGGATTTGAGTACTTTTTAGTTTAGTTCTATTTCAAGTTGATTTTTGTTATTTTCGTAGTTTTTGAATCTATTTTGATTCGAATCGTTTATATTGTTGATGCCTCTTGGTTTGTCGTGTTTAATGCAGGAAAATGAAGGAGATCTTGAAGCTTGGACGAAGTAAAGTGCAGATGAGCAAAAATTGGACAGAGAGCAGAAGGACGCGTCCCTCTGTTCTCAGGGACGCGTCCTTGGGAGTTCTGTGGAGTCAAGGGACCACTCTTCGAAACTATGTCAAATCGCTCAAGGAGTCTTCAAGTCTTCCTGAGACTGCATTATGAAGAAATAGAGGATCAACTAGTCATTTATTTGGTAGTTTTAGGTTATTTTATTTTATTCTCCAGAGAAATATTATTTAGATTTGGAGAATCTTAGAAAATCTTTTTAGAGGGAAACAATATATTCTGTTTTTAGATGCAACCTTAGGGAGTTTTTTTCTTTGGGAAGATAGGGAGGAGACATTCGACTTAAGAACGGAGAAAGAGGTGACGGCTAGGGTTGAAGAGGAGATCGGGACGAGGCTACTACTTATCGGATCGGAAGATCGGGAGGGCGTTTATCTTTTCTTTCCCTTTGATTGCTATGTCGCTATCATTTTCTATTGAACTTGGGATGAATTTCTTTTACGCTATGAACAAATTCCGTTTTCTAGGACTTCAAGGGAACTTAACGCTTTTATTTAACGAGTGAATTCATTTTCTCCGTGTTATTCGAATTTGTGTGGTTACTTATTCATATCTTGATCTTAATGCGATTAATTGACTGGCCACCAATTAATTTGATATGGAGACCCATTCGGGCTTGGAAAAGTTGTTTGGGTTAAGCCGTGGATTGAATAGCCTAAGTTAGCTTCATGTTGGAAAACGGAGCTAATTCGCAAGAAGGATAGGAATATACCGAATCGCCTCATGCAACCATTTAGGGTTGTTGCATAATGGGTTCCCACTAGTTAATTGCCTAGGAATAGAGTGATTAGCTCGATACAGGGAATACGTCCTTAGAGCACTCGGGAGAGGCGTAAGGAGATAATCGAATCCTAGGTTAGTAACTTGAGAATTTGATAATTGGAGAAAGGAAGGAACGAATTAGATAATTCGTTAGGGGAAGTTGATAGTCTTAGGCTTTTACTATTTGATTGAATTATCATTTATTTGCATTCTATTTTTCTATTTTACTCTCATTCCATCTTGTTTGACTTGACCTCGATATCGTTAAACGTGCAACCGTTAGGAATTTTTCTTTGTTGATTCTCTGTGGTAACGACCTCTAGTTACCCTATCTACAAGTTAGTTAGGTTTGTTTGAGTATTTAATTTGCCGCCTTCGACAAGAGTGATCACCCCTCACGTTGAACCGTGTTAGGCGAGCTTCTTTGGCCTTAGGGGTCAGCTTATGTGACCTCTTTTTAATTTTTTAATTCTTTTTCATCTTTAGGCAGGGTGTGAACCCTCGATCTCTGGCTCTGATACCACTGTTGTACAGCAATCAACGCCAAATGTCTTAAAAGCTCGAATTTTAGGTGAAGCGTTACATACAATATATTTTCATTTTTTACATGTTTATCATAATTTCAAATATATTATTTTGACATGTTTGGCTGCAATAAACTTGAACTTAACTTCATTTCGCTATCATAAACATTAAACGGGAATGTCTACTATGTTTTGCATGTAAAGTAACAGTTGCTCCGATTCGGGTCAAACTCGCGAGAATTTAAAATCAAGGGCGTCCACGCCCAACTTACAATCTTTATTGAAGATGTCTAAATATATTTACCTTACTTTTGCGCTCATATACCAAGAAGAATCGCCCTGGAAACATGGATGCAGGGGCTGCCCGAGCTCGCGGGCTTGTATCTTGATTCCTGAATATCTAACTCTCTCCAATTCTTCATATGCAGCTTTGCCCAACATGCTACTTATGTCAACTTAACTTTTGTTGGTATTTTAACTTCAGCCATTGTGTGCAAAATTACTTTTAATAGAAATTACATTCTATGAACTTTCCCTACGCATCCTGTACATGTCATTTGTAATTTTGGTTAGCAAGTTCTGATCGTTTGAAGTCAAACCATGTTTTAGGGGATTTATATTTAAAACTGCTATGTATGCTCATAAATCCTCGGATTTCTGCCAGATATATTCCATCAGCTTGACTTCATTCTGATTTTTGTGGGTCATGTTTTGGGTCACTAGATTGACATGCAACCCGGACCCATCCAGTTGAATGGCCCTAGAAAACCCATTTTCATTTTCAGTACACAAGCCTATTAGCCTTCAAAGTTTACAGTGATATAACCTTTTAAGTTAGACATCTAGGGCTTTAGTTTCATGCCATTTGAGCTTGTATTTTGCGAGATGTGAATCTTTTTGTTTATTTACATGGCATACGGACTATAAACGAGTAGTTTCTACAAGGTCAAATTAAGTGCTTATCCTGCTATTTTGGGCTCCATATATTCTTAGTGGGTTAGGGAGCATCACCATGAGATTTTGTTTATCCTAACTATGAAACTAAGGTGAAAAATACGCCGAAGCCCAGTATCAACCAGTAAAACACGTTAAACGTTAGTCAACAAGACAAACACGATTGTATTACCCTTTCCTTAATCCTTTTTGCCACCGAACCTTTCCTAATTTCAATCAAGTTAGTTCCTTCAAATCTTATACTCTTCCCATTGAGTTAATTCAAGTGGAATAACATCGTCTCCACTTGGAGACACATATCCGGAGCTTTCATTCCAGCTCCTAGGACGTACTTCCTAGGCTTTTTCCGTCTTGATAATCTTTCCACAACTTATCATCTTGATTCCCCGACTAAGTCCCATCCGAACGTACTCTCTGCAATCTTTATTCGTCGCGTCATCTAGCCCTTCTTCCAGGCTCATACAACCAGCCATAAAGGCTACATCATCGGGCGTTTCGAGTCATCAAACATCCAATGCCCTTACCCACAGGTGCCTTCATTAGGCCACCCTCAAATTCACCGTCACATATTCTCTCCACATGTGACGGTCACTACTTCTCCACCCCTTCACTGGGTTATTTACTAACACGTCACCAAGGAGGGAAGCCCTCATCTAACTATCTCCTTTCCACCAACCGTCTTTATTAGGACTACGACCATGGGCATATCCAGCCCATGAACACACGCAAATACACATAACACTCACATATCAATCATCACCAACGATTTGGAGAACTCATTAGCCTAATTTACTCAATGACCGGCGTTCTTCCCACCAACCCGGAATGACACACCACAGAGAACCCGTGACTAAATGGCCACCCTTATTTTCCAAGGGAAACCAACCATTCGAGAATTATAAGGAGTCGAGAAACCACATATAACCAACCCGTACAAAATCGAACACACATCATCAACTTCAACAAACGTAATACATATAGGGCGGCAGAATTTTATGGCTGTTAAAGAGCGCAAGAGAGAAGGGAAAGGAGGGTCGTACCTTGTGCTTTTGTCCCTGCACAACTCCACCAACTCCCTCCTCCTTCGCAAGACTTCGCCTCGAGGCAACTTTGCTAGAGAATCCATCTTGGTCACACCTCGCTTTGTCCCTTCTGCTCTGCGAATGTAGTGTCCCCGGAATCAAATTTTTCTTTCTTCCCTTTCTTTTCCCTTTCTTCGACAAAATCAAGGTGGAATTGAACTTTATATCTTAATTTTTCTTCTCTTTGTATTCCACGTATGACACAATTGGGAATGAGAGTAGAACTTTATTTTTTTCCGGTGTCCACCCGTCCTCCCCTCATCAATTTCCTGGTTCTTCCCACTTGCATGATCAAGATTGATTCATGGGGCCATTTCATTCTATAGTCAAATGGTCAATTCAAATCAACGGTGGATAATGGGTTTGTAAAAAAAATCCATTTTTTTTTCCCTCTCTCAAGTGAGTCGAAGAAAGGTATGAGGGGATTGTCGGAAAGGTAATCAATGTCTTCTCATTCCCATCCATTTTTCATGTGTACATATAATGTCGTGGGAGGGAGAAAATTCTCCTCTCACCTGTTGTAATAACCCATACTTTTCTAGATTATGAATGTAAATGGGATTGTACATATGTTATGAATGTGTAATGAAAAGAGAAAATTCATTAGATAGTAAGATTGAGTTCAGAAAGGTGAATGAATGGTTTGAATACGTAAGAGTGGAATGATGTGAACGATACTCAAGAATGATGTCCAATGCCCAAGGACACTTCCATGAGTAACATGGACAGCCTCCTAAGTGAGAGAGTGATGTTTGAAAGTATACGGGCGAACGACGGATTGACATTTTCGTTGTCATGACGATAAGCTTGGTGTTTTTGTGGTTAAGATATACTTAACGTTATGATTCATAACCGAATCTATTATGGAAAGAAATTCAATGATTGTTCAGCCCCAGATGTGGATGAAAAATGAATAATATGAAGCGGAGAAAGGGTGGTCGATGTGCTCGAAAGGGCTGCCCAAATACCCGACGACGTCGCTCGCGACAGCCCACTTTCGTCCGGATTAATGGCTGAAATTTGGCCGCAAATCCTACAAGTTTAGAAGTACGACTAAGCTGATCAAATAAGACAAAATAGTAATTAAGGAGTTGTATTAATTAAGGTTAATAAAGCTAAATTATTAGCGCTAATTAAGCGTGATTAATTAGTGCTAATCAAGCCCAAGGCTTCTTCCACAAGCCATGGATGGTGGGGCCCACTTGTCATCATTATGGGACACTAATAAGAAGCTTAAGGAGGCTGGAAAAAGGGGAAAAAGGTGGCTGGTGGACGTCCACTAGGGGGAGGAGGAAGAAGAAGAAGAAGAAGAAGAAGAAGAAGAAGAAGAAGGAAAGAAAAAGGAAGAAAGAAGAAGAAGAAAGGAAGGAAGAAGGGGCTAGGGTGGTGGGCTCGTTCGGCAAACAATCCAAGAAGCGAAACGGAAGGGCTCGCATCAAAGAAGAGCGTGAGGAGACCCCTTCGTGGAGAGGTCGCTCGGAGAAGGAAAGAATTGGATCGGTTTTGCTCTGGAGACGAAGAAAGGTACGGTACTCGATTTCCCTTCATTTTTCTTCTTGTGAAACGACCATAAAACTGGTTTGTCTTGAGTTTTGCTTGCTGTGAATGTGATGTTGGGTGAGGGAAAGGGGCTGGCCAGACCCTTGGGATGGTAGGAGATGGCACCCTGGACCCTCGGTTATGCGACGGATGAGCGGATTCGCTTCGCGTGTGGGCTGGCCGGTGATTCGCGGTTGAGCGCTTATGTGTCGGATCACNAGATGGCACCCTGGACCCTCGGTTATGCGACGGATGAGCGGATTCGCTTCGCGTGTGGGCTGGCCGGTGATTCGCGGTTGAGCGCTTATGTGTCGGATCACAATCGTGCGGGGCTGACCATGCGGGAACTCATCCGTGTACATGAGGTTGAGGTTGTATTGAGTTATGAACGGATGCTCATGATTAATATGGGCTGTTTGGGAATGAATCTTCCCGGTTTGTGTGCGTGTATTGGGCTGAAAAACGGACTGTTTTGTATATGTTCGTGTGGGTACGTGGCTGCCCATTCGAAGTATAGACCTTGGCATATAATTGAGGCCTAGGAATAAGGCGAATGGGGATGGATGGGTTGGTCCGTCGGTGTTGAGAAAAAGAACGGTTGAAACTTCGAATGAGATGGTTGCAGACAAGTACGAACATTCGTGGATGCGAACTTGCGAATATAGGATGATGTTATTGAATGAACATAGGCTAGAAAGGGGACTTGTTATGGTCGTTCATAGCTGATCCGGAGTTGATACTCCTCGGTGGGAGGAGGGTTTATTAAGTGAGGAAAGCACGGATGAATAAAAGTAATCGAACGACCCACGTTTCATGGGCGGAATGGAAGTTTACGACGGTACATTGACACGCCCATGGGGCTGCCTTATGAGGCGGATATGAGGAGGGCTTGGACAGGAGAAATCCACCCTCAGAATGGTGTATTGGACAGCCTAGTTGGCTGAAAAAGTTTGGCGAAAAGCTAAGGCACGGAGGAAAGTTCCGTAGTTTAACGCACCCGGATGGATTGATCCATGGTAGCGGGATATTGCGTGGCTGAAAGTACATGAACATGAGGCTCTTATGAGGCGTGCGTAGGCTGAAAATGTGACGTTCCTGGATGCCGTTGGAAACAACTTAGCTGCGATCCTTGAGGAATTGGAAACGCAACGGTGTATGTCGAAATTTTGAGACGAGGTCTCGATTTTGAGATACGTCAAGGGATGTTATGGGCGATTGGCCACGCGTACTTGAGTTGCCGTACTTAGTCATTTGATAATGTTATTGCGTGTTTTTGGCATGTCATAGAAGTGATCTATACATGCTTATTCCATGTTCGATATAAAGCTTCCGTTGTACAAATTTTTATAAGGTAATTGTAACCGAATTGTGTAGTATTCTCTAATTATTAATGAAATGGTCGACGAGTTTTCTTTTAGGAATTCGTAGGTCCTTTCACCTCCACTTTGGAAGTCCTTCCAATGCGGGTGCAATCAAGTGTTGTTTTCGTACTCCGTTATCTACTTAAAATTTCGATTCGTGTGCTTATTCGTTACGCGCCATCCCCGCATTGGCTCAATAAACGTGCATTCTAGAGCGTCCGAGGGCTTCCGTATTCACGTCTCATTCACTAAAGCGCTCGTAAGCACATATACTTCGTTCCGTCACGAACGTACATTTGTAATATACATGTTCAAACATTCCCAAGGGCTCTATTTGCATGTTTAGATTTATAAAAGTTTGGGACGTTACAATCACAAAATTCTGGGTTGTTGCAACGGTAGTCGATGATACTTCAAAGAAGGTGAAGAAAAAGAAGACGATCGCACACGCAAGAATAGAAAATACTTCCTCCAAATTGCGGATCACATCATGGCAATTCATTCCGTCCAAACAAGTCCAACCAGTAATTTTTGCATTCTCCGACTTTATTTACAAAATCTGTTTAAGTCGGAAAAAACAGTTCGTTCGGGGATTACTAGTTACTAACTCTTACATTCTAACATGCGAAAAGGTGGCGTTTGCTCCAAAAATTTGTTCTTTGTTAACGGGTGTTGGACCCGATCCGGGCATGACTCCGGACTCATGTTAATGTTTTACGGGCGTTGGACCCGATTCGGGCTTTGGACCCGAACTCATGTGTGTTTGGAAAACAACATGCGACGATAAACCTATGCAACTAAGGCATGCGGCCAAGCATAGACAATTATTGAGATCAAAGGGAGCGGGGAAGGGTGGTGATCGTGGGCCTATGCACTTGGGCCCACGACCCGTTACATGTGAAAATAAAAAAACGGGAGGCCCGCA
This sequence comes from Melastoma sanguineum, assembly GCA_029817735.1. NCBI lineage: Eukaryota > Viridiplantae > Streptophyta > Magnoliopsida > Myrtales > Melastomataceae > Melastoma > Melastoma sanguineum. The sequence continues at coordinate 201,849 of JARUPW010000057.1, forward strand.
CCTCCCTCATGTACCTGTGGCTTGCCGAGATGGCATGTCATCGACTAAGCTCGTCAGTTGGGGCCGCTTTTGTGAAGCATCCACCGCGGTCGAACTCCACGTGTCGTCATGTCTTGAGCACCGTCTACAGGAACTCCTTCTAGGTTTGTTGAAGTTGACCAACGACGTTGATGGTCCACGGCTACCTGCAAACCGAATAATAAATCAAAGAGCCCAAAACAACTCAATGATGCAATGTAGGGGAAAATAATGAAAAATATGCAAATGGGCTCTAAAAAATCATAAAATTATAGAAACATATTCTTAACCTGATAAAAACATGAAATATCAAATTTTGGAATTAAGATATTAAGCCCAACATAGCAGAAAATTTCACGAAATCGAGTCAATTCAGACGCGCGATCTGATTGCAGAATACTTAAAGAAAAATATTTAACTGTTGATCCAGAAATCCAAATGAAGCAAAACCAGTGTTAAAAAATGCTTAACTTAAGGGAGATCATGTTTGTAAAAGTTTACAGGAAATAGATTCACAGAAAATAAATGAAATTGGTTTTACCGAAACAAAACTGTTGAAAACGTTCAGATCACATGTCGAAATCATTTTAAGCATACTTTAATCAGAAGACGTCAAAATTCAGTAAAATAAAATTATATGTCTTTCTAGTCATATAAGAAATAAGATATTAAAATTTCAAAATTTTTGAACATGTGTAAATTAAAAAAAAATAGTTTATGATACATAGTACTGAAAACATGGCAGAAATATGGTTAATATTCAAAATATCATAACTTGAAATCTAAAAATGATAAATTCATGCATAATATATCAAAACAAAGATTGTTAAATGTATTTTTGTAAAAATTATTTTTATAGTTAAAGTATAGCTTGAAGAACAAAAACAAATAAGATCAAGCACATGCGGTTTTTGTAATGCGTTATTCCAGCATACGGAACCCAAGTATAATTAATCAAAAGTAAGGGAAAACTCAACCAAATTGGCTAAAATTTACAATCATGTTAACAGGATAAAGAACCGATAGAACCAGAATTTGTCTGATTCCGACAATGGACGTGAAACTTATGGCTTGCGGACTGACTCACTTACATTCTGGTCGAGGCTACGCTGCTCCGTCGGGGCTCAGTTTCGTGTTCCTCACATCACATGCTATGAGTTTAACAAATGTAAAAGATGGTCAGCCATGTTCTAAATTAAAAGACGGGCTGAATGAATATATAAAAAAAATCGAAAACTCACCGAGGGGTTGCCTCACCTCGGGGTGGCCCGAGGAAGAAGAAGGACGTTGGGGTGTCCGTCAGAAGGCTGCCTTGGAGCACCATGCTTGGGTTGTGGCATTGGCAGGAGGCGTGTCGTCGGAGAGAAGGGTGTCGGCTGTTCGGGAGGCTTTGGCTCGTCAGCACTGGAGAGGGGGAGTCCTTGGCTCCGCTTTCTATGTATACCTCGGGAGGAGTTGGCTTCCGGTTGTATATAAAGGAATTTGTCTCCGATTCCCAGAGGAGTTAGCCTCCGGTTTTTTAGAGGGGGTGGTGCGTGTCTGGAGGTGAGGGACGTCTCTGAAGGGCGTCCTTTGATTTTTCATCTCTGATTGTCTGATAGGGGATGGGGAGTATTTTTCTCTTAGGATTTCAGAGATTCCTTGGAGAATCTCTGCACGTGATTGTCTGATTGATTGATTGGACGATAATTGTTCGAAAAAGAGGCTTTGGCTAAGAGGATTTTACATCGTGTGCCTTTCAGCCTAGCACGCGCGTGGCGGTTCGGCCGACCCGAGGATCCGGGCCCGCTCCCCAAGGCTCAACCGGTCGACGTCACGACTCGAGCGTCGGACGCTGCGGAAGGGAATTGGGTGATCCCTCCCTGGGTTCATAACTGGGCCTGCTCGGGCCCTCGTCGACCGTCTCTGTTTTCCTAAGAGGCGGCGGGCGAAAGGCGGAGCATGATTCGAAGAAGGAACTTTCGGGAGAAATCAGGAGCGGCTCGTGTCGCCAGTTCCTCATCCAAAACGGCTTCGTAAAAATGTTGTTTAACTTAGGTAAATGATTACGGAGTCGCCACCGACTTATTTTTTAAAATTGGTCTAAGTCGGAAAACCAGAGTAGGATTCGGGGATCCCTAATTAGAACTCTTACATTTAAACATGCGGAAAGGTGAGGTGGCGTTTGCTCCAAAGGATTTGCTTTTGTTTAACGGGCATTGGACCCGATCAGGGCATGACTCCGGACTCATGTCAATGTTTTACGGGCGTTGGACCCGATTCAGGCTCTGGACCCGAACTCATGTTTGTTGATAGCAAGCAACATGCGACAATAAAATCCTAAAAGCCTAACAGCATGCACCGCAACCACAGATCAAGTATTTAGATCAAAGGGAGCGGTTGAGGGCTTGTTATTTAACAGTATAACATGACTTATATCCCCGTGTCAACCAATATCTCTATTCACCGATCTCTTCCTACGGTCTTAGCTATCGCTNAAAAAAAAAATCGAAAATTCGATTTGGGGTGTCTACAAAGGCCGACAAAGTGACGCATCCACAGCGTATTGTCCTCTAGTGCATAAGCAGTAATGGAATCCGGCCCGCCCAAGTGTATTAGAAGAAAGGCAGACCAGAACGCCAGGAGATCTTGGTCGACTTGTATAAGGGAAGTGGAATTCATGAATCTGACATTCGAGATCAACCCGAATGCAAATATGGCAGCCCAGTCCGCGAGGAAGTAGGCTGACCATATCAAAAGGATGACCCAATGGTTGGCCATCCTCTTCCTGAGTGGGGAGACGATTGCAAGAAGCAGTTGCATCGTTAGGCTGAGGATCATGAAACCTCGAATGCCCCACACATCCCACAGATCATGCAAGCACGCTACAACCGAACTCGCCATATGTGTTTCCCAAAGAATAGCCCGCTCAATTCATTTTCAGTTTGGATATGCTGTGAATTCATAGGATAAATTGTTCTTCCCTTTATCGGCTAAGGAAAGCATTTTCGGTAATCAAGACATCTGAAGGGTCTTTTGTTAAAAATAAAAATATATAGTATGTCACGCTTTCACATATAAGCTCGAGCTTTCAAGACAGTTGACGTTGACTGCTGTACAACGGTGGTTTCAGATCCAGAGGTGTGCTTTTAGCACAGTTGGCGTTGACTGCTGTACAACACTTTTATGGTATTAAAAGTTGAGCTCGTTATTCTTTGCTAATTCAAGTAATCAAAGAATCGAGCTAACGTGGAAAAACAGTAATGAAAATTAAAAATAAAATAATATCTTTAATTTTAGTTTGGTTTTGTAGTTATGGAAATGATGTAATCGTTCCTCTATGTTTTTTCTACTACGATGCAACTTTTTAAAGTTAACAAAAAAAATATTATGTTGGTAATTCTTTCTTTATAATTTAAGAAAAAAATACTTTCTTATTTAAAGAAAACCAATAACGCCGTCCAACAAAAAAGATCACTTGCAATGGAAGTGCACTTAAACGCCTCGAGGAGCGACGTAACGTTGCTTTCAACGTTCAATGGTGTAACATTTTCATGTAGAATGACATTGAGGAAGTGAGTAAACAGTGCTCGAATGAGCTGAAACCGATTGAATGTACGTGAGGACATGTCGAGAAAGCATAGTGGGAGAGTCGTGAGGGTGCTTCTGGAACAAGCTCGGGGCGTGCGGGTGCATCATGGGAAGAGGGCAGGGGGACAGAACTAAAAGAATGGGACCGTATTACGGATATATAATTTTACTCGACCTGAGATACCACTGGCCAGCCGGTTGGGACTACCGACTCATGATCTCGGACAAATCAAATGAAAACCTCGTTCTTAATTCCATAAGAAATTTTTGTGAAATCATTTTATTTGCAACATGGGTTCTTTAGTAATCAGCATACCGACCTTCTTCTTGTTGTATCGATGGTGTGAAAAAAACATATATAATTATCTCTTCACGAAATTCGAAGGTGTGACAATAATAAATTGACCTTTTATCATCATATAGTTCAGTTTGAAGTAACAAAGCTCGTGAAATTACATCTGACATTTTCCAGACAGGAATTAGTATAAAGTACATCTCGTTATGATTTTTCGAAGTTCATTCATATTTTGAGAACCATGTTTCACTTAAAATTTTGGTTTAAAATTTTGAGAACCAAGTTTCGCTTAAAATTTACAAACTTCCAAAAATTCCCAACTTCTGATATGTTGTTCCTTACATGAGAGAAAGTCATGAGATTTTATTTCACCCAATTTCGACCTTTCTGGAATGAGAAATTGGAAATGACAGAAATTTTTTCCTTGTGTTATTTAACATTTTGAAGAGAACTATTATATATACAAGAGCTAACTCTAAATTAAGAAAATGCTATGATCATTCCTATTACAAAAATATCAATACATATTTTCTATAATTACATGTACAATCAATTTCATATATTCCATAATCAGTCAATCATTCAATATTATAAATTATTCTCATTTATTATTCTTAATTTCTCTCATTCCATCCTCAAGTTAGTGCTTGTAAATATTACAGGTCCATCTTGAACTTTATATACTTAAAAAAATCATTTCCAAGTGCTTTAGTAAAAACAAACTTCTCTCCACACCATTCCTTACGCCCACACACCCAATTTGTGTCCATCCATCTCTGCCAATCTAAGGTTGTCGGCCTGGATTTTTTAGTAGTTAGTGGCAGCAAACTATAGGTGACCGATGAGAGTTTGGATAAGATCTGGACATAAAGAGAAACAAATGTATATTAACACAGAAAATTAAAATGGAAGATGATTTCTTGAAAAGGCCAAAGGCTTTTTTGCCCTCTCCCATGGAGTCTTGGTCATTCATTAATTAATTCTTCCTACACAACACAGACAAACAAAAAAGAGCTAGTTGGACCTGAGCGTGGGTGGAGTTGCTGACGCTATATTCATTAGAAACAAAAATCCACGATTAATTTTTTATCAATGATGTTATTGACTTGGCATGCAGCTTCTGTCTTCTTTCCGGTTCAGAATCTTCCCAGTTGTTCGTTTTTGTTCACTCCAGATCTACGAGAGACACTCCGATTGCTAGCCGCCACCGGAAATGCGTAACAGGATGCAAGTGTAGCTCCTTCAATCCCCGGCATCACCCCACAGCCTACTCCTCTCATCAGCTTCACTTGCAGGTATGTCCCCTTCCTCGCTTTAAAAGCTCGCTTTTTTTTNCTCGTCAGCACTGGAGAGGGGGAGTCCTTGGCTCCAGTTTCTGTGTGTACGTCAGGGAGGAGTTGGCCTCCGGTTGTCTGTGATGGAGGAGGAGTTGGCCTCCGGTTGTATGTAGAGGGAGGAGGAGTTGGCCTCCGATTTCCGGAGGGGTGGAGCGTCCGGTTCCCGAGAGAGGGACGTCTCTCTGATTGGAGATTCTCTGATAATCTGATAGGGGAAGGGGAGATTTTTGGCTGGGAGGATTTGTAGAGATCTCCGATAGAGAATGTCTGATTTGTTTTTACGTCGGTGATTGTCTGATTGTCTCCTCCTTCTCTGAAAGGGGACCGGGAGATATATTTTTTTTTGGGAAGGGGATGCGTGTGAAACAAAGGAATCAGGGGAAAAAATCTCCCCCAAAATCTTGGATTGATCGGACCATCAGATTATTTCCCTCCTTTTTTATAGAAAGAAAATAATTTTTTTATTGAATGTGATTTTTTCATGATTTTTTCAGGTTTTCAAGATTTTATTTGATTTTATATTATTCTCAATTTTTATTTATTTATTATTTATGTATTTTTATTAGTTAGAATTTGGGGTATTACAACTGAGAATTCTGCCATCAGATTATTTCCCTCATTTTTATAGAAACAAAATAAATTTTTGATTGAAAGTGACATCTAATTATTTTTTCAGTTTTTTCAAGATTTTATATGATTTTATATATTTTTTTTTAGAATTTTATATTATTGGTAGTTAAAATTTGGGGTGTTACAAAGAATATTAGGTTTCTCTAGTGTACGATGATAGCACAATTTATTTTATATTGGCCAACATAGAGCTGATGAGTTACTTTAGGCTGCTATAAAATCGCGCATTGTGTTTGGTGTATTTTTGGTTTAAAATAATAAATATTTTATTATTTGTTGATCCCTTAATATATTCAACTATTAATTTTATTCTCCCGTGGTTGATAAAAGTTAAAAAATAGTTAAAACAATGTTTTTAGAATGAATTCAAAATTCGTTTGTCACCTTACACGAACTTATGATATGCTTAATCATTGAACCACATGTCCCCACCCTCCCTCCGCTCTTTTGTTTATCCAAGTAAAAAAATAAATATTTTTACATCCAAACACAAACTTGTCTCCACACCATTCCTTACGCCCACACACCCAATTTGTGTCCATCCATCTCTGCCAATCTAAGGTTGTCGGCCTGGATTTTTTAGTAGTTAGTGGCAGCAAACTACAGGTGACCGATGAGAGTTTGGATAAGATCTGGACATAAAGAGAAACAAATGTATATTAACAAAGACAAACAGAAAAGAGCTAGTTGGACCTGAGCGTGGGTGGAGTTGCTGACGCTATATTCATTAGAAACAAAAATCCACGATTAATTTTTTATCAATGATGTTATTGACTTGGCATGCAGCTTCTGTCTTCTTTCCGGTTCAGAATCTTCCCAGTTGTTCGTTTTTGTTCACTCCAGATCTACGAGAGACACTCCGATTGCTTGCCGCCACCGGAAATGCGTAACAGGATGCAAGTGTAGCTCCTTCAATCCCCGGCATCACCCCACAGCCTACTCCTCTCATCAGCTTCACTTGCAGGTATGTCCCCTTCCTCGCTTTAAAAGCTCGCTTTTTTTTTCTTTTCTTTCCCTTTTTTCCCTTCTTCCACAGATCGGGCACTTATTTCCATATAATTTGTTTGGCAAGAGAGGCCCTAAATGTTGTTCAATGATTTAAAGGATTGGAAAAATTTTGTGCTTAAATTTTAAAATCATTCATATGGTTTCCTAGTCTTTTGGATCTTTCATTATTTTGTTGGAAATAAGTAAATGTTTTCCTTGGGAGATGGAGCGAAAGAAGAACATGTGATTATTCATCGCTAGAGTTTCTGCTACACAGAGAAGATGCCTAAACTGGTTTCCCCATGCGATTTTCATTTACATTTGGTGACCGGAATTGATTTCTCTTGTTTTTTCTCTGTCTATTGATTAAGGAAAACAAATGGCGTCGGCTCCGTATGTGGCGAGCTTGCGAGATATGTGGGTCGTGTGGAACATCCGAGGTCTCATGATACTCAGCCTTTCCATGCAACTGCTTCTTGCCATCATCTCCCTTCTCCGGAGGAAAACGTCCAACCGTTGGGTGATTATGATGATATGGTCCGCATACTTCTTATCGGATTGGGCCGCCATATTCGCTTTTGGGCTGATCTCAAATGCCAGATTGAAGAACCCCACTTCCCCTTTGCAAGTCGACCAAGATCTCCTGGCATTCTGGTCTGCCTTTCTTCTAATACACTTGGGGGGGCCAGATTCCATCACTGCTTATGCGCTAGAGGATAATACGCTGTGGATGCGCCACTTGGTCGGCCTTGTAGTCCAAATACTCGCCTTCCTCAACATCTTCGTTAAGACGCTCCCGGATAACAAGCTTCGTGTGCCGACAATCCTGATAGCTATTGCCGGCACCATCAAGTATGGGGAGAGGACCAGAGCATTGTACCTTGCAAGTGTTGAGAATCTTAAGGAGTCGGTGTTGAAATCCCGCCGCCTTCATCTGAAAAGCAACATTACGAGGCCACAACATTACGAGGCCAATATCGGTGCCAGCAATAACGGCGAAGACACCCCTAGAAAGAGACTCCAGATGGCCTTCCACTACTTCCAAATATTCAGGGGTCTGGTCGTCGACATGATGCCAGAACACTCTGAGTGGCTCGAGAGCCGAGATTGTTTCCTGAACAAAGATGCTCGGGTGACATTCGAAATTTTGAAGAAGGAGCTGAACTTATTCTATGAGGTGTTCTACACCAAGGTCCTTGCGGCCAACTCCGCTTGGGGAGTGCTCATCCGCAGTCTGGCCTTTTACAATGTCCTCGTCGCCCTGATTATGTTTTGCCTAACTGAGAAAGCGGGGATTCACGGGGTCGATGTTCGAATCACTTACTCGTTACTAGCTGGAGTGATTGCTTTGGATTCAGCGAGTGAGATGCTACTAGTGTGGTCAAATTGGTCCCACGTCAATGCCACTTATATCATATTCCAAGTGCTCGGGCATGGACTAGTCTTATATTACATAGTAGGCATGGCCATTATGTTCATGGTTGGCTGCTTCGTTGGTTGCTGCAGAACTGTTGCATTCCGGGATTGGTCAGAGAGTACAGGGGCGGTGAGCATTTTAGGGCGAGCTTTCGAGGAGTCTCGTCCGAGCAAAGGATGCAAGCTAAGTGATTATTGGCGTAAAATCAACGGTACAATCTTAGCCCCTTTTAATTTATATTCTCGTTTTACTCGACCCGTATCTCTGTTCTCTTGAATTTTGAATATAGAATGAAAAACGAGTCTATTGCCATTCAAGTTTGAAATTAAATTGGTATCAAAGGAATGATTTTACGTTCTCCTATGCTAAATACATGATGAATATAAATAGATAAAACTGAAAAAGAGATCAAAACCAGAACATTAAAAATTTAAAAGTTTTAGAGAAAAAACAGAGTAATAGTTTCTCGTCGTACAGACAGGTTGTATAGATTGCATTAGTAGACTAAAAAATGTAAGTCCTATTTATTAAGTGCATTCTTTTTTTCTGTCTTAATTGCTTAAAATTATGAAAAGAATCAAATATTGAGTACTAGATTTGGAGGCGTTTGTTAGTATTTGGTAATTTGCGTTAACTATTTATATTGTTCCAATAATATATCTTTATGGGTTAATCAGTCGAGGTATAAAAAGAAAACATTTTCAGGTAAGATCAACGACAAGATGGGGGTAGTCATCGTCACCAAATTGCCATATCAATGGAAGAACAACCTCGATATGGAACTGTGGGACTTCGTGTTTAGTCAATTGAAAGAAAAAGCTTTGCCCGCCGATGATGCGGACAAGGTAAGGGCGGTATACGAGGCAAGGGGTGAAGGTCCACTTTCCATCGGAAGTGAGTTAAGACACTTTGTAGATGATTTTGAGTTTGAACATAGCATCCTCATCTGGCATTGCGCAACCGAGATCTGTTATTGGGTTGATGCACATGTTGACGGGGAGAACAACAATGGAAGGAAGTTCAGCAAGGTCTTTTCAGATTACATGACATATCTTTTGATCAAGCAACCAAAGCTAATGTCCCCCGTGGCAGGGATCGAGGAAATAAGGTATAGAGAAACCATTGCCGAGGCAAAGGATATCGGCAAGAGACAATCCACGGAGACCTTGGAGCAATTTTGCAGGAATACACTGGATAAGCAAACTGGCACTGCCGAATCCGATGAAAGAGGATTAAGTGGTAAGTCTGTGTTGCCTGAGGCATGCACCCTAGCTCACATTCTAATGGAAAACGGTACGGCGAACTGGGACGTGATTAGCAAGGTATGGGTGGAGGTGTTGTTATATACAGCTGGCCACTGTCGAGCAGACTCGCATGTACGCCTGTTGAGCGAGGGTGGGGAGTTTATAACTTTCGTATGGCTGTTGATGGCTCACATGGGGATAATACCTCGCGTTCCAAAGAAGTAAGGAGCTATGACGTGAGAATTTCTGTCAACCACTTATTGCTGAATATGTGTAATTTGTATTAAATAAAAGGGATTAATTTGTGTTTGGCGATTTGTTATCCACATTTTGATTGTTTTTTTTTCAGTAAAAGAATTGTTTTCCTTTCTATTTTCACATTGGAAACAAGGCCCGTTGCATTTGTCATAAGGCTGGGCAGGTCTAGCATATGTCGGGCGGCCTCAATAATAATAATAATTTATTTTTACACATAATATGGAAATACAATTTAATTTTGTTGGTCTAACAAATTTTTCAAGCACCTTCAATAAGTCTGAGCTAGTTGAAATAATTTTCATAAATCCAAACATACGCAACCCGGCGACTCTCTCCACCTGTTTACTCATCAAAGTAATTACTTTGCAGCTAATTTCGTGGGGAAGATTGGCGGTAGACGATACTTCAAAGATGATAAAGAAAATAAAAATGACCACACAAAAAGTACTTTTCCAAAAGCGTAATGAATACAAACATGTTTCGTGATACCCAACTGCATCGATTTAACAGCTTGATATAAGAATTTCGGGATTATCACCCGAAAAACTAGCATGAGGGGTAGGAGTACTGATATGAGGAAATAGTCCAACATCGGTAGGGCCAATGGCATTCCCAACCCTAGAGCTAGCTGTTGGGTTGGGCTCTCCCTGAAAAATTCGTAACAAGTGGTATCAGAGCGATGTTGCTGTCGTCCTTATCCCCATAATGGTTGGCAAGGCAATTTCCTCCGTGGGAAGGAAGAACCAACGAGATGAGACCCCGGGTCAAGGAGCCAAAATAATGACGGTTGATGTACTTGTGGTTGCCCTCTTTGCTGAAATATTCAAATCATAAATTACATGAGTATACCCTTGTGGTTGCCCTCTATGCATGCGTTGTAAGACAATATAATGATTGCAATCACTCTCTTCACAACGCGGTAACCAATTTAGGACTTGAAAGCAGACCTTACTTAGGAAGTGTTTTGTTACCTATGTACGTTACCAATGGAAAAAATGAACTCTGCTAAGAGTATTTTCCAGCCTTTGCGGGAGAAAGATCTTGTAATATGGACAGAGATGATCACTGCTCACTCAAGATTGGGCAATTCTGCGGCAGCATTTAATTATTTTGCTGGCTTGTTGAAGGCCACAAGGTTGAGAGTTTGGCTATCGATGGGGCATTAAGTGTATGTGCTGGCCTGATAACTCATAATCAGGGAGAGATCATTCACTCTCTGTTTGTCAAGGCAGGATTGGGAATGGATATGGCTATAGGTGGTAGATGTACACGAAAATGGGGACCTTCAATCTGCAGATTCCATCTTCAGTGAAGATTTAGATGCGATTTTGATGTGTTGGAACTCAATTCTCGGAGGATGTGGCGACCATGAATTGGAAAGAATGGTCTTAACGATCTTTGAACAAATCCTTCGCATGGTCTGGTTCCAGGTCTAGAGACCTTTTTTGTCTGCTTTCTTAACTTACAGCCGCAGTTTCTCGATTGAAAAAAAAAAATTATGCATGAAAACCAGTTAAACGGGTATTGATGCATGAAAACCAGTTAAACGAGACCAAGGGTTGCGTGCTGATTGGAGGGGCTGATTCAAAGGCTTAAATCAAGACCCCAACTTCAAGGGATCAGGCTCATCAAACACCAGGAAGGATGAAATTGCGAGGATAAGAAAATATAGGGAGTCTATATGTAAATGGGAAATAATATTTAGAGAGGGGTATAAGGGATTTATGTGTTAGTGGGGAAGTAGAGAAAAAAATGTAAAGAGAATAGGGCCGATAGGTGGAGAGTGCGTGTGTGTGGGTGGAGCTTCGGCCGTTGCTTGAACCATCCGACTAGAGGAGATTCAGCGGTGTGTTGTGCTTTTTGGTTTTGTCTGCATCATGTACCCTTTCCTTCTTACGTACTATATTGGAGGGGCCCGATCCGATGTAGAACTCTTTTCCATGCATCATAGCTTCTTGCAGTAATCTTGCCATATTCACATTCGCATTGATCACGAAGGTCAGGCCGCCCACCGCAGTCGTGGTTTCCCATAACCTTCTTGGTAAACGCCCATATTGATTTTCCTAGAAACTTCACTCCGATGCCGCGGTCCATATTTTTGTTTAACAGAAGCCAACCATGGAACAAAACCACTTATTTAAGACGTTTACCTTTTATAATTATTCACTATTAGTTAACAACAGATTATGTAGTTTAGGTTAGTGATTAAAGATATTATTAGGTTATTTCCATAAATTTATTCTTATTACAAGTGTTGTATATTATATATTATGATATTATATATTTATATTGACTTTAGCGTCTTTCCAGATCTACGAGAGGCTTTGTGGTCAAACACATCCCTTTCAAGCTAAGCGTTCTTTCCATTCTCCCACCACCGCATTTTTCATTTATCCATCTTCTGTCAACTCTTTTTCGCGTAATCCTTCGATATTTGGTGCACTAATGATTTGGTGACGCCAAGAAGACTTACTATGCAATTGCTTCTTGCAACCGTCTCCCCTCTCCGGAGAAAAACATCAAATCGGTTGGTCATTCTGATGATATGGTCCGCCTACTTACTAGAGGATTGGGTCGCAATATTCGCTTTCGGGTTGATCACGAACTCCAAATTCAAGAATAACGCGACCCCTCAGGAAGTTGACGTCGGTCAAGATCTCCTGGCCTTGTGGTCTACCTTTCTTCTAATACACTTGGGGGCCCGGATTCTATCACTGCCTATGCGTTAGACGACAATGCACTGTGGCTGCGCCACTTGGTCGGCCTGGTTGTCTAGATCCTTGCCTTCCTCAACATCTTTGTTAAGACGCTCCCAGATAACAAGCTTCGTGTGCCGACAATCTTAATAGCTATTGCTGGCTCCATCAAATACGGGAAAAGGACCAGAGCATTGCGTCGAGAACCTTAAGGAGTCCGTTCTGAAATTGCGCCTCCTCAATCTGAACGGCAGAAGTATGAGGCCAGTCTGAAATTGCGCCTCCTCAATCTGAACTGCCGGCCCAGTCCAATTCAGATGACAGCAATGATGATCGATGGAGTATCAGGAAGGCATTCCACTACTTCCAAATTTTCAAGGGTCTGATCTGTGACATGATGCCGAACCAATCCCAGTAGCTGGAGAGCCGAGATTCTTTCCTACACCAGGATCCTCGGACTGCATTTGAAATTGTGAAGATGGAGCTCAGATTCTTCTATGATGTATTCTATACCAACATCCTTGCTGCCTACTCCACACGGGGCATGCTTATTCCCAGTCTTGCATTTTACAACGTCTTCGCCGCCCTTATCATATTTTGCATGTTAAAGAAAGATGCCTTTCATGGGGTCGATGTTCCAATAACTTACTCATTGCTCGCGGGAGTGATTGCTTTGGATACGGCAAGTGAGATAATGCTGGTAGGGTCTGATTGGACGAAGCTCGACAATACTTATGCCGGATACCTAACGATCGCCCATGGAGTAGTCTTATTTTTCAGTTTAGGTATGGGCATGCTTTGTATGGCTTTCTTGCTTTCCGAGCTTTGTTGCTGTAAAGATGCAACTAAACAGTGGTCGGAGAGTAAAGGCACTCTTAGCCTCTTAGCGCAGGGTTTCGACGAGTCCCGTCCTAGAAAAGGATCCATGTTACAACGTTTTGGTCTCAAAATAAATGGTACAATCTTGGCCTCCCATTTTGTTGAGTTTATCCCAAAGTTCACATTCACATTTCTCCTCTAACTTTCTTCCTTTCTCTTATAATATCCTCATAGTTAACAACTCAATCTCTAATGATAGATAGTTAAAAACCTGAAAGCAATACTTGTAATGGCACTTCTTATTGTTTTTTAAAAAGGAATTCATTTTGAATAATAAAATTATCTAAATGTGTGTAATACAAGTGATGAAGTGATAGATAGACATACAAATACTATGCCTACGTGAAGCTGCCAATTTTACGGCGTCGATGAAGCGTAACTCGGAGTTACTACACATCTTAAATAATCTCACTGTTAGAATCTCCTTGTTGCAATCTTTGTAACAATCTTTATGAATTATGTCTCCCTGAAATGTTTCACTCACAATCGTCGTCCCTAGACCTAAAATAATTCCAACAATATGATACGGGTCTTGCAGAGATATTTGCATAGGAAAATAATGTGAATGGACACGAGTTACGTCAATGATTATGTGAAATCCGAAGATGATATGAATTGTTTCCATAACTCCATTGTTTTGTCAATCCAACGCATAGTTGATTTAGTGTTTCTGCTTAGATATTATGAGTTACTCAATCTTAAGTAATTGATTGCTAAAAGTTTCACTTTTTCTAAGGTTTTAAAATGGTCGACCGAACGTTTGATATGGAACTATGGGACTTTGTATTCATTTAGTTGAGTGAGAAATCCAAGCCGGCCGATGACACGGACAAAGTAAGGGCAGTATATGAGGCAAGGGGTGAAGGTCCACTTTGTGATTAAAACTTAGCCTATTGAAGACATTTTGTCGATGATTTGGAGTTCGAGAATAGCCTTCTCATCTAGCATTGTGCAACTGAGATATGTTATCAGGTCGACAAGAGTGCCAATGGGATGAACGACAAAAGAAGGAAGTTCAGCGAGATTTTGTCGGATTACATGACATATCTTCTGATCAAGGAACCAAAGTTGATGTCTCCCGTGGCAGGTATCGAGGAGATAAGGTATAGCGACACTTGTGCCGAGGCGAAGAGTATCGGCACGGGATATGCCTCGGATACCATGGAGCAATTTTCTAAGAATGTACTCGATGAGCACACAGGTACCAACGAATCCAATGCCCGAAGAGGAATGGGTATGTCTGTGTTGGCGGACGCAAGTAACTTGGCAAATTTTCTTAGACAGAGAAGTGCAAAGTGGGACACAATTAGTGAGGTCTGGGTTGAGCTACTAACTCATGCAGCTGGCCACTGCCGATTTGATTCACATGTACGCCTATTGAGCGAAGGCAGGGAGTTCATAACTTTCGTATGGTTGTTGATGGCTCACTTTGGGATCTTACCTCATTTTCCAAAGCAGTGACGAGCAGGTAATGCAGCAATTCTCGAATTAGGTCATAGTATGCACACAATTGAATAGACGATTTCTCTATGGTAAATTATTTCTGAATATTCTACAAAGAAAATAAATTATTGACCATCGTGTTAATGAAAAATCCGAAATCTCGAACCGAGATTGGATTGTTTAAAACACGTTTTCTTATCAACAATCCTAAATCAACTCCATAATTTGAAAGATTTCTGTAGTCTTTTGTTGATTACAGAAGTGTTTGAGATTCTTTCCATCTTGTCGCCTATCGCATACAAGATTCACCATTTGATACAAGTTTTCTGATTGATTCAAGTTACAAACTGGTGACTCAAGAAAACGATTCGAAACATAAAGAAACATGGACATTCCACAAACCTTTTTCTTACATTTTTCGTGATGATCGCACTAATAGAAGTAAATAGTGATTACATAAGAAAATAAGAGATAAAACCTTAATAAAGAGAGCTCACTTCTAGTTAGGATCTCGTTGATACCCTCAAGGTAGATTGGACACAAAGCACTTACTATATTTGGATTGCTCTAATCTTCTTTGGCTCGCTGCAAAATGTTCTTCTAGTGGAATTATGCTCTTGCACTTTGCAATGTTCTCCATGCCTTCTGACATTGTTAGTTCATAGCGATGTTCTCCATGTCTTCTCTCAAAGACAATTTTATACATAGCAAAACAAAAACCACGAGAAACTTATTAGTTCATACCACTTATGTTATGCCTACTATGTTATCCTTCTTGCATACCAACATTGTGATCGACGTCTTTGAAGTGTCTTAATCATTGCTTGCCTTCTATGGTTCTCACCGCACCACGATTCCTTATGAGAACCCTCACCAAGAATAATGCACCTTCTTATGAGAATCCTCTTTGGGAGTTAACACAAGTTCCTTATATGATCACTCGTCAGAAAACACAGCGTCTTTATAAGAGCTCTTGTTAGGACTTCCACAACTACATTACGATATCGCTCGTTGGGAGAGGCGCAGGCTTACGCACCACTGTTTTAAGAAAAAAAAGGTTATTATTAGGTGTTCTGACGGCACCCTTTAAATACTCTAAATATAGTAAAATTTATTCTACATGGAGTATAGAATAAAAGTGGATTCAACATACCCCTCACGTTGAACAGTGTTAGGCGAGCTTCTTTGGCCTCAGGGGTGGGCTTATATGACCTCTTTTCAATTTTTTATTTATTTTTCATCTATGGGCAGGGCATGATCCCTCGATTTCTAGCTCTAAAAACACTGTTGTAAAGTAATCAACGGTAAATGTCTTAAAAGCTTGAATTTTAAGTGAAGTGTTACATACTATATATTTTTATTTTTAACATGTTTATCATCATTTCAAATATATTATCTTGACATGTTTGGATGCAATAAACTTGCACTTAACTTCATTTCGCTATCATAAACATTAAACGGGAACATCTACTATGTTTTGCATGAAAGATAACAGTTGCTCCGATTCTGGTCAAACCCGCGAGCATTGTGATACCTCAAATAATATCTTCACTTGGGACAATGCTTACAAATATCTCCCTGTTAAAGCTATGCGGCTTGTGATATTTTAGCTTGGCAATATCTGCATTCTCCCATTGGTTTTTGTCTTGTCAGCTTCTCCTTTGTGCGTGATCTCCTTTTCACCACTTTTGCCGAATACCCGGATTCACATGATCATGTTTTGGATTTCATTATATTAAAAGGAATTCCCTCCAAAAGGGAAGTTCTAATTACATCTTTCTTCTTTGGGATGTGCTTTTCCTGGTTTCATGGTCATGAACAGTAAGGACAGAGTCGGTTTTGACATGACGATGCTCAGATGTTACAGGAGATTAACTGGGCCGATATTCAGGCCCGGAGAGTTCTCAGATGGATTAGAGATTTTTGCAGTGAGTCCAATTTTATGACAAAGATCTCTTGCAAGAACAAGATTGAAGACCCTGAAAAAAGATGGAACTGAAAAGAGGAGCGAAGAAGAAGGGGACCATTTTATGGCAACGATTTGGAAAGAAATATTCATCCAGTCCATTCCCCCTGGCAGGATCATCCTTCGGCATATAC